>SNQJ01S0027088.1:214395-232294 GCA_010110895.2 Picea sitchensis | reverse complement strand
ATCCATTTGTACTTATTATCAACCATGACAAGACAATAATGAGTCATATTTACATCAAACAAACTTGGGTCCATTACCCAAACCTTTGTGCCACTGGGCTTTCTTCAAGGGTTGACATCAATGACAACCAACCTTAATCAACAATGTAAACATTTATTTTATTTTATGTATGAATAATTCGACTGAGGAAGCCGTTGATTTAGCTACATGAGAAATAAAACAGAGATGGGTTGTTTTCTTCTTATGTGTGGTTGAAGTTTGGTATTGTCTACAATATGTTTGAAAACATATATGAATATGTTCTATGTACCTTTGGACAAATCAAAGTCTCTTATAGTTGTAGCTTTGTTTTTCTTATCAACCTGGTTATGTGATTTTTAAACTAGAATACTTATGAGACAATTAAAATTGGTAAACTATGTGTGTTATTGTGTTTTTTATCAAAATGGATCTATAGATGTTTATGCTCACTTTTAGAGTGGTAAATCCATAGCATATGGACCTTTAACCCCCATTTTGAGTCTCTCTATGAAGTTTTCAAAACCAAATTTTGTGATCTAGGCAGTTTCGGGGAAGAGTTGGTTGCCCTGTGGGGGTTTTTGTCTAAAATTTCAAATGGGTTTGCTATGTTTATATTTTCTAGAAATTTCCTAAAGAATGTTATACCAAACTATTGTAAGTTGATGTGTGCAAATTGCTTGCATAAATGTTTTCACCCAAAGTGTTTGACAAAACACTTCAACTAGAAAAATTGTATTCTTTAAATAATCATGTATTATTTACATTTGAGTTGACTCTAAATTCCTCCTCTATATGAACCTAAAAAATTGCATTGGAGAATTTGTTGGTATTTTCCAAGAAAAAGACAGAAGCATGTTTGTTGTAGCATGCCCAACAGTCGACAATAAGTCATGGGGATAAGTACAACTATGGAAGTGAATTAAGTTTAGTAGTTTTAGGTTGAATTTAATTACTACAGTAATATTTCAGAAATAAAAATAGAAATATGATAGTTAGTTTTAATTCACATGAATATTCAGGGATGTTTTCCATCCGTTTGGAAAAATAATTGAATGAAAAATGTATCCTTCATTAGGGAAAATTTGGGAAAGAAGTTAGGAGTGATTGATTGTTGTTTTAATTATAAAATTAGAAGTATTTGCATGTGTTTATATGGCATGTTAACATTTATTTTATTTTATGTATGAATAATTTGGCCAAGGAAGCCATTGATTGAGCTACACGAGAAATAAAACAGAGTTGGGTTGGTTTCTTCTTATGGTTGAAGTTTGGTGTTGTCTACAATATGATGAAAAAATATTTGAATATGTTTTATGTAACTTTGGAAAAATCAGAGTCTCTTGTAGTTGTAGATTTGTTTTTTTTTTAATCAACTTGGTTATGCGATTTTTAAACTAGAATACTTTTGAGGCAATTAAAATTGGTAAACTATGTGTGTTATTTTGTTTTTGATCAAAATGGATCTATAGATGTGTTGATCATTTTTTTGTTCAAGGGGAAATGGCCAACATTTGAGAGAAAATATTGTGGGGAACAAGAAAGAGTCTCCTTGTTTTTGTATAGGTGGTTATTCTCTCTTGATATATTGAAATATTTTTTGTATGTTTGTAGATGAATGGAATGGGTGAGTGCTAAAGAGAAAACCTCAAAAGATCTTCCAAAAAAACTCTCATTTAGTAGATTTATTCATTATGGGGGTTATTATTTAGTAGATTGACTCGAAATGGGGGTTATAGGTTCATATTGTACATATTCCCCTTGAAGTTACTATAAAAGTGAACAGAAACAACTTTTTGATGTGTTTTCACCCATCAAATAGACACTAATTGTTTTTCTTCAAACTTTGAAAGTTTCAAATATATTCAAATGTTAATCGTGAAAACCCAACAAGTTTCCAATCAACTTTAGATTTAAAAGTTCTTCATCATGAAATTATAATGGGGATAGTTTCTCTTTTAAACAAAAGAGAAGGAAAAGAAATGATACTAAAATAAGGAAACTTCTTATGTCTATCTTCTCACTAAATAACCCTATGTCTTATCTCTGTCCAACATCTTACGGAATCGAAAACAAATGTAAAATTCCCAAGATATCACCATTTTTCCTCATCATTTTTTCCCTCCATTTTCGAAATTTTGACTAAGTATACTCTCACGTTCCTTACTCTCCTCTCCATACTTAGTCATTTTTCCCATCTCCTAATATTTCATTTTATTTACTAACTTTCCATATTTAGCATTCCATACTTAGTCATTTCTATACTTAGCATTCCATACTTAGCCATTTCCATTATTATTTATACATTTATTTCTTTTTATTTTAATTTTCCATTTCCCTTCCATTATTTCATTTTCCATTTTTATTTATATTTTCTTTTTCCATTTTCCTTTTCCTTTTCATTTTTCCTTTCTTTTCCATTTTCCATTTTCTTTTATTTCATTTTTCATTTTTTTCATATTTCATGTAACTCAAATCTTTACCACCCCAACCCTTATGACTTACCGTGGGTCTGCATGATTTTTATGACTCTTCCATATGCCCCGCAATATCACTCTTCTATAGTTATGCTCCTCCCAATCCCTCTCCTCCCTCAAGAATTCCCTCAATACTTAGTCATTTTTACAACTCCCTCCCTCAAGACTTCCCTCAAGACTTAGTCATTTTTACAATTCCCTCCCTCAAGACTCAGTCATTTTTACAACTCCTTTTTTACTAAGTCTTACCTCATCCTCATCCACCATCCTCCTACTCCTGCCCGTTCGAGGTCCCTCATGTGCATAGTCCCTTTTTTTACCAAGACTTACCTCCTTATCCTTACCTTCGGCATTCTCCTATTTGCCCACCAACTTTTCATTTAAAGTTTTATTATGATTACTTATCCTAAGTTTATTTCTCATTGATTTTGGTCACACCTCTCAATGGCATGTGGCAGTGAAGACCTAATATACATAGAAACATGGAAGAGAGGTGGGACTATCCCTGGATGACACATGGTAGTGACATGTACCTACCCTCTCGTGACACATGTACAAATATGACTGGACAATTAATTGGCACAATGACTCGATAATGATGTGATTGTCAAAAGATAAGCTATGCAAAAGATACTTGGAGTTCTATGGCTCTCTCTACCTCACATACAAATAATATGGATATGGAATTTCCATATAAATATTTCAAGAGCACCCCCCACAATGCATGTGGGGTAAATATTTTGAATTGGAAATCTAAGGCTCAAAATCCATGAAGCCATATCAATCGTGGTTGAGCCTCCATCATATATTTTAATCTAGACATCCATTTTGAGAAAACGAGATCTCGTAGAAAAGATAAAGAGATAAATAACACATTGGAGTTGGTTTCAATGGTCTAAATATCAGTTATCAGGCCCTAAATATTAAATTACAGTTGCGACTATTTTTAATCTAAAAAAATAAATTATTTTCATAAATTGATTTATTTAAAGAAATTCTTGATCTCCTGGAGTGGGTTCCATATGATGGCACGAATACCAAAGATAATATTTACTAAAATGATTAATTAATTGCACCAAAAGATTGACATTAGAGCAGTTGGTTGTTGGAGATATTTTCTACATGGGGTTTTTTGCTAGAAGCAAGCTTTACTTCTCCGAAGATTTGGGAATTAGCCCACAAGGCTTTCCCTTTCATATTTCTCTGAGATAGAATCTTTCCATCAGGTTTTCCATGTATGTTCTCTACAAGAAGATATGGGTCTGATAAAATTTGTCTCAAAATTATTCAGTCATTTTTCATGATAATCAAGGTCCATGGTAGAAAAATCTATGTTTGTAAAAATAAAATACAGTATAATTATAGTTTGTCTATTTGTCATTGATATTGTTGAGGCTTTCATTCCAGACTTGTTTTAAGAAATTATTAGACTTGTCATAATTGAGATATGTTGATTAATTGGGTTGGTTGTCATTGATGTCAACCGTTGAAGAAAGTCTAGTAGAAAATTTTGATATCCCTAGAGGTGTGTTAAGGAACTCAAGTTTGTCTAAGGAATAATGTAATGAAGATCAGTGAACTTGTAGGAAATACTATCATAGATGGATAATACATGTCATGTCGTTTCCAGTGATATGTGGTATGTCACATAGTTCCTCACGGTTGAGGAGACATGGCTTAGTGACGCTGGAGAACCCTCATGAGTTATCTAGAAGACCCTAGAAAGTCAAGGAACTCAATTATTCTAGAATATCCGAGAAGAAGTTTATTGTTCAAAGTGGTTGTAACTAGGAGTTAATTATGAGTAAAATTGTTACAATAAGAAAATAATTAAAAATAAATAAATTGCAATAAGAAGTGGTGAGTTTACTATTTATGGTAAAGTGGTTGCAAGTGGTTAAAGTAGTTGAAAGTGGGTTAGCCCTAAAAGAGGGAAGTTGGGGTAAAATAGTTAGAAGATAACCCATAAAGGAAGCTTGGAGAATATAAATAAGAGAGCAAGGGTATCACATTAGGACTTATTGCACACATTGAATATATCTTTTGTGAAATGTTGTGGGAAGGTATCATTAACAAATCTAAAGCAGTGGGTCTGAAGCAACGACGATAGAAGTTGCAGGAGTCAAAGGGTCGAGATTGTGGGTATTGAATTAGGGTTTTACTAAATACATTCATAGGTTGTAGTACTAGAAGGATGTGTACATCCACAGGCCACAGTGGGACAAAGCGCGGATACCTGTGAGTTTACTGAAGACAGAGCGTGGATCTGTTGTTAAAGCTAAAGAAAAGGAAGGTCAGATCTATCATCAGTGAAATGTTTTAGAGATAAGAAGAGGCTACAAGAAGGACTAACCATGAGAAGGTACAACAAAGCTATCTAAAGTAACAAAAGTTATGTTGTGTTCTTATCTTAAGTATATTTTTGGTGAATGATTGGGGTATAGCCGTGGGACATTGAGATTTTTCCCTTGAGGGAGTATTGGTTGTACGATATATTTTTTATAAGACAAATCTACAAGAATACATTGCTATTGTATTGGTTGTTTTCTATTGTTGATATTTTTATGTAACTAAGGAAAATATTATTTTGTACTTGTATTGGTCAAACCTCGAGAAGGTTATTGTAATATTATTGTATAAATCGGCTCAAAATAAATTATTATTTTATTGTTATCCTTATTGTAAAAGTAAAAATGGCCCCTCTTAGGGTTGTGTCTTTTCAGGAGTCAAGTTATGTGTATAAATAGAGGTCAAGTTCCTCTCATTTGTATAACCACAAAACTCTCCTTCTCTTGTGTATTTGGAGCATAGAAAACGAGGTCTAGCGCATGAGGTCTTCGTTTCTTGGTCTTTGGTATCTTGTTCTTGGTCTATTTTTGGAGATCTATAACTTGACATTGTACTGGTTGAAGGAATCTATAGTGAAGAATTGGTTGTTGGGTTTTCTCCCCCACGAGGATTTCCCAAGATATATCTTGTGTTCTATGATTGTTTATATTTTAGTGATCCTATTACATGCAATTGTTAATGAATATTAAAGAAGATAATTGTAACTTCTAAAAACTTAACATGGTATCAAAGCAGGCCTGAATAGAAGGCAATTCACAGATCTAGTAGACAAAAGGAGTCATTTTTCTGGATAGAAGTGGTTTCTGGACAAGACAATACCACCATCAAGTGTGGCCTGGTGGAGTGCACATTTTCCCTAGATCATATCTTCAGAATCTAGAATTTGTGATTTTGGGGTAGGATGACTACCAGAACCAAGAATGATGAGAAGTTGGAGGGATATGACAACTTCAGAGCCTAGAGATATAGAGTATCCCTCCTCCTAGAAGAATGGGATCTAGAGAAGTGTACTAAAGAAGAGGTTTAAAAACTATAGGGAGATGAGGCTAGATAAAATCACAACAAGGATATGGTCAAATCAAAGACGATTATTACATACTCCATTAAGGACCATCTAATTCATCACATATCTTCAGTATCCACTCCAAAAGAAATGATTGATGACTTAACCTGAATGTTTTAAGGAAACAACATCAACTGAAGAATGACCTTGAGAACTCAGTTAAAGAATGCGAAGATGCGAAATTCAAAAACCATCCACTCTTACTTACCAAGAGTGAACTAGATCAAGGAGAAGATAGAATCCATTGGTGATACAGTGAATGGATAATAAATGGTGATGACCACCTTGAATGGACTCCCAAGGTCATGGGATGAATTTATTCCAGGGATGTGCTCAAGAAGGAAGCTACCCAATTTCAGTAGGATATGGGAAGATTGCAACCAAGAAGAAAAAACGAGAGAAGTAAGATAAGAGAATATGACAAATGATGATCAAGCCCTAGCCACCTACACTAGTAAATCAAAGAGAAATAAAGAACCCTCCTCACCCAATACATTTCATAATGTTTGAAGAAATAACCCAAATATCAGATGATTCTATTTTTAGAAAATGAGACACATTGCTAGGAATTGTTCCCTCATTCGGAGACCAAGGGAAAAGAAAGGAGGTAAAAGGCATCATTTCCATATAGTTGAAGATGATGAGCCACCCAAGAAGGTTGCAAAGCAATATGAATCAAGTAATGATGAGTATGTTCTTATCTCATCCCTTACAGAAATTGTCACTCATCGAAGTGAAATTTTGTTGGTGGACAGTGGTGCTTCCAAGCACATGACATGTTATAAAGACTCCTTGTATAACCTTACTCATACGAATTCACCACACAAGGTGAAATTTGAAGATGACTATCGGTATATGTAATGACCCCTGTTGTTACGACTACTTGCAACACAAAGCAAGTGCAATTTTATTTTTTTAAAGAAGGAAGGAAACAACGACAATAATTAATCAACACAACTTTACGATGAACACAATGTATGCAAATCAGGAAACATACAACAACGACCTCGCATACTAGCACATCATGCAAATAGATGAAACATGCGATAATCACATAGGCAAACAAAACGACTACTCGCCCGACACAAGAAAGTCGATGCCTACAAGATAAAGGACAACATCAATAATCCAGACACAATGAATTCGACAACCAGTAACTAAAAAATTCTACGGCGAGAAAAACCAATCACATGAAGGCGTTACAGAACCAAGTACCAACATAAATTACAATGAACAATATGCCCATATCGAGAATCACAAGACTTTGGTCAGGTTATCATTCACATCTATCAATCAGGGCGCGCGATGATCCCCTCATCAGGATTCATGTCATCACAAGGCGATAGGCATGACAGTAACCAAGGCGCAACATAACATATCTAGACCAATAACCCAAGAAAAATCCAATGTGCTAGGAGACCGAATTAACTATCAAAAATACATGAAGACTATACCCAAGCACCCAATCGACAACTCAACAAGATGCAAGGTGAAATCATTAAAATTAAACTTCGCAACTAACCGAAGGATTTCTTGTTTCCTACAATGAAATCATGTGTGGTGTACCCACTATGACCAACCACCATTTACATTTCAACTTAAGGCACAAGGCGCATAGTAACCAATTAACGGTTAAACTATTAATCGACTAGCTAGTAAAACTATTAACCCTCAACCATTAATCTTGCGCAATCTATTAAACTATTACTCCAATAAACCATAAGCCATTAATTGTTAATCATTATGAACAAGTGCGGAAGAGTGAACTATTATTATTGCAATTAATCAAGTAATTTATTTCCAATGCAATTAAGCCATTAATCTATTACCATTACATCATTTAATCTTGTTGTGGCAGAAGTTAAAAGACTCATATGTAATACTTATAATTAAACCATTGCTATATAAAAACAATTAATTTATTGTTGCATAAGTCATAAGACATATATGTAAAACCATTGACATATAAAAACAATTCATCTAATTGTGGTAAGGATCATGACCATTATTGCAACAATATCTTTTTAAAATCATTATGTCCTACATTCAATTAAATTACTACTAAAGTGCTTGAATGTCAATACATTTGATGAAGTATGCACAAATCAATTTATTGGAAAATTTTGCCTCAATCTCGATTTTCAAGTGCAAATTCGTTTTAGAGAGAGTTCTGGAAAATAAAACTTGATCAAACATGAGAATATTCTTATATTGTTCAGATATCAAGCCTTTCTATATTTGAATCTAACAAACATATCTCTATCTAACAAATATGTCGTTGTCTAGCAAATCGTTATCTGACAATTATATATTGAAATTACTATATTTATTGTATTTATTATTGTATTTATTGATAAATATTACTGTAGTTAATGATAATCACTGAAAACAACAATGACATATCGTTTCCTAATAAATATATCGATGTATAAAAGATATATCACTTGTTTAATGAACATATCATTGTCTAAACAGGGTTACTGTATTTTTGGATACATCGTTGTCAACAAAAATGTAAATAAATCGTTGTCTATTAGATAAAAAAAAAATCTACCATATTCTTTGTACATTAACAAGTCTATTGATTGATAAAACTATAAAATCATTGTCTATCATAGGTAGTTGTCTAATAATAATCATTTATGGGAAAACACTATGTGAAATTTGGGTAAAAGGTTGTGTAGTTACCTTTAAAAGGGAATTAAAAACTCTATGAAAATTACATCTTGCCAAGAAAATTCTCTATCTAACAAGATAATAGAAGTCGTTATCTATGAATAAATCGCTGTAAGGATAGCACTATAATAACATCTGTAATATCCACAAGGACAAGCCCAGTTGTAATTATGAATTGTAAACATGTTTTGTAGGCTAGTGAGTCGAGTCTTGATAAGCTAGTGGGCTTATGTGTTTATTAGGTTGGAGAGCCTAAGTGTTAAAGGTCATGAGCCTGTTTTTGTATATGTAATTATGAAGAACATTAATAAAAATATAAACATCGTTGCGTGCAGACCAACCACGAAGAAAGAGTGATGGGCGACTAAGCTTCCACAGAGTGGGTAAGGGAAAGGGAGTTGAAAGGTTGGAAAGAGAGGCTAAGTGTTGGGCCTAGGGGCTAAGCTAGGGGGCTTTCCTCTAAAAGGGATAATAATTTATTATTATTTCCTAAAAGGCTAAGGTGGGCAATTGTCGAGTTTTGTCCTAAGTTCCTGGAAAGGAACGTATGCAAAATGGAGTGCATGCAGCTCTAGGAAGATAGGTGTTGACTTGGGCGCATGCAGTTAAAGCTGGAGAAGTAAGCCATGGAGGGGGTTCACTCATCATTCTGTCATCCTTTGCATCTGATCTTTGCATACCCTCACGCAAATCTGAAACCAGAAAATCGAGATGTCTTCCTGAGAGGCAAAGACATCCTCCATTTGAACCCATGTTGAGTTTGCGTTGGACCTCTGCATAGCCAAGCACCTCTGAAGACCAGTGGAAAACCCGTGTACTGAGCCACGTCTCCTATGTGTCCTGTGAATCATATTATCCACCCTTGCAGAGCTGAGTTTGTACCTTAACCGTTATGGGGTTGTTGCCTTCTATTTTCCTGAGTGGTGTTGACCAGTTGTTGTTGTTGTTGTTGTTATCCTTACCTTGTAGGATTTGAGTTGAAGCTAGCTAAATAATCAGGTTTTCAGGCCTGTGGCAAAGGAGGCAGGTTGTCAGGCCTATGAGAAGCTCTCTCTAGGTGAGAGAGTTTTCTAAGAAGTGATTTTCTCCCAGAGAGAGTCCAACACCAGCTACGGAGCTCTTAGAATTTCTGATCTGGCCTGTTGCCAAGACCCAGAGAGGGAGGTGAAGCACCGATGGACTGTGCTTGTGAAGGTGTATACCCCTGGGTGGAACATGCATGTGGGGAATGAGAGTCTGTGAGTAGAGGGTGTAAGAAGGCTTCTGGAGAGAATTATTCCGGTTGCACTGTGCATTTTTCCTGTAACCTCAGCTTAGTCTAGGATTCCCTTGCCTTGGGTGGAGCTTAGTCCCAGCTCGGGGGTGACCCACTATTGAGCGTGATGAGAAGTGTGGTCTAAGGCTGGGACATTCATGGAAGGTATGCACGTAGTTGGTGGAATTAATCTAGTTTAAAGATAAGTATTAATGTTGTACTTAATTTATATGTGATGCATGTTTGTGTCTTTTAAATGATATCATGTATTCTATTGCAAGTATGAAGTACATTTGTTTCCCATTAATTATGTATGTTAGCAGTAATTTTGTAGTTACTTTGTATTGTTTGGTTAAATTTCATTAAATAGGCATGTTTTATATATGTATGTGAATATTATGCGTAGTAGCATTGCCCGGTAGTGGGAGTGACGGCTGGGAATGTTACAATATGGTATCAAAGATTTAAAGGCTAAGTTAAGGTTGTGTTGGTAGAATTTCCTGGCCTGGTGGTGGTCGGGAATGTTACACTATGGTATCAGAGCCAAAGGTTTCAACATTGATCCTGGATGGGTTGGATAAGTGGTCTTTAGACCCAAGGTTTCAAGTGGAAAGGGTGTTCGGAGGAACCAATTTCGAACCTTATAATGTTTTCTGAGTTCTAAGGGGTTACTTGGCTATGTTACGAATCTCAGGAGGAGTAGCGGTAGAAAAAAACTGCATTCAGCATGNGAAGGAGAGGAAAAAACTTTATGACCATCATATTTGGAGAAGGTATAGGATGGTTATCCTGGAAGCCTTTCGGAGTTCAACAACCGGGAGAAGCGGGGTGCACTGAGGCACAAACCTCCAAAACCCGAAACTCCGAAGTCCCGAGGAGATCTACACCGTAGATTTGGGGAAAAGAGCTTGACCGTTGGATCAAGAAGAAGAGAAGATTTTAATTTCAGGAATTCGTCTATCATGAGAAGTGGGATGTGTCGATGCACAAACTTTCAAAGTACGAAGTTTCGAGGTAAAAATGGTAGACGTGGTGGGGGTTGGATGATGTCGCCTGGGGTGACATGGACCTTCCTAGGCATACCACGTGCCATCTCCTTAGTTGGTGACAACTCTAATATGTGGGCCCAGAGGATAGAGAAGCTCAAAATTTTGGAAGTTGGACATAGGAAGGAAGCAAGTGTGAGAGCTTCTGAAACCTAAAGTTCCAAAGTTTCGAAGTCCTGAAGCTACGAAGTCCTGAAGCTTCGATGACAGAAGTCCACAATGGGTATCAGTTGTTAGATGTTGGATAGACGTGAACCATTGATCCACCCTGCTTCACATGTTTGGTAGTTGGAACTTTGAGGGAATGTGGGAGGTACTTTGAATACTTCTGACACGCGAAGTCCCAATTTGCGAGGAAAGGAGCTAGAATGTTGGATTATGGGGGAAGTCAGGACCGTCGATATGATGTGTGTGGAGTTCGTGTTTCGGAAGAAATAAGGTGAGCTAACTTTCGGGGATGCAAAGCGTGATTTTTCTGAAGCACTCGGAAGTTGGGGCCAGGTCATAGCCCAAAAACACAATCAAAGAGGCCTAGCAGAAGGAGTTAGCACCTAGAGGATTCGTGATTTGGAAAATCGGCAATCGGGAGGATCGCGTTTGGCCACAGTAGAATCCCCAAAACGCAAAGTCGTGAAGCACCTTCTTGGGTAGACGAGTGGTCACGACTCATGATCATGTGGACTGGGGAATGAGAGAAGGGGTTAGTGCCCAAAATATTATTGCAGAATAGAGCAGAGCTCAAAAAGAAATGGAATTTGAATTTTTTCTTGGTTCATATTGGTTTATGAATTCTGTGGGATTTGTTAAGGAATGATGGCCTGACAAATTTTGGTTGACTGTACGTTGTGTTTGCAGAGTTCAACGAGTGCCAGAACCGTATAGAGTTGCCACTGAGTGAAAAGAAATGGAGGAGGCACAGAATGCTTCCAGTTCAGAGAATGAAGGAAAAGTAATGGATGTTCATTTGGGAGTTGAAGGATCAATCTCCAATGGGCATGGAGAGGATATAGATAAGGAAGGAAACATGATGAAAATCATTGAAAGATTGTAGAAAGATTCCCAAAATCACCGAGAATATAGCATAAAACTCAAGAAAGCTTAGGAAAAACAGGGAGAATTCAACTTAAGGTTGATGAAGAGTTTGGAGGGAATATAAAAGAAGTTGGACAAGGAGAGAGACTCAAGAAAAACAGGGAGTCACCAAAATTTTGAGGGAAGAAGATAAAGGACTATTGGCAGACACCATCATCACTCCCAAGGTCACTCCAAAAGGAGAGAAAACAGTAGTTCAAGCCCATATCCTACCAGAAAGCACAGGATACCTGGAGTGGATGAACTGAAGGGTGAAATGAACAAGATTAAGCCTCCTATGCTTGACGGAGAACATAAGAAGGAGGAATATGCCGAGACATGGTTGCTTGGCATGAGAAAATATTTCCAACTGCAGAATTATTCCCTTCATGCAAAAGGAAGAATTGCAATGTATCAATCGAAAGGAAAAGCATCCATGTGGTGGGATAAACTTGTGCAAGTGCATCACATTAGAGAGCAAGATATCACTTGGAATGAATTCAAGAGATATTTCGAGAATAAATACTTGACTAAAAGATATTATGATAGAAAGATGAAAGAGTTCTTTGAACTCAAGCTGGGAAGCATGACCATTGATGAATACGAACGAAGGTTTTTGGAATTACTGAAGTATGTTTCGTTCATCAAGGATGATACTGTCAAGATTCAAAGGTATCTGAGTGGACTGCCACCTTCCATTGGGGTCAAGACTCAGTATGATGACCCTAAGACTATGGAAGAAACTATAAGAAGATCGAAATGCTTATATGAGAAGCAAAGAGAGAAACCTATTTTCCGGAAGACTTGGGAAGACAAGAAGAAATTCAAGATGGATCAGAGGAAGAAGGGAACTAAGCCACCTTTTTTCAGAAATAGTCCTCAAGGACAACCATCTTTTAGAGAGCCCAGGAAGGCTGAAGTGGGTGGGAAAATGCCAAGATAACCACCTATGGAATGTTGGGGTTGTAAAGGAAACCATAGGTACAAATATTTCCCTCACAGAAATGACAAAGTGAGAGTTGTCTGCAATGTTCAGCAGGTTGAAACAGTGGAGGACATGGGCAATAGAATACCCAATATCTACGCAGCCCTGGACAAAAAGCAAGCAAAATATCAGTCACACATGATTGAAGTGGAAGGTATGATCAACAACCATGCCTTTACTATTTTAATTGATTCAGGGGCTAGCCATAGTTATATAGATCCTAGAGTGGTGGAAAGTTTTCCATTGTCAAGAAGCAAACATGGGAAATCTTGGTTAGTTCAGATGGCTACAGGAACCAAGAGAAGAGTTATGAAATTGGTTAAGTCTTGTCCAGTGGACATGAATGGACTGAGCACAAAGGTTGAATTGAAAATTTTGCCTTTAGGCTCTTATGATTGTCTATTTGGGATGGATTGGTTGGACCAGCACCATGCCATCTTGGACTGTCGTAATAAGGCATTCACTTGCCTGGATGAGGAAGGAAATCGGAAAATAGTCCAAGGAATTCCTAGAGCTGTTGATGTCAAAGAAATCTCAGCAATACAGCTGAAGAAGTGCTACGAGAAAGGTTGTCAATTATTTGCAGCCCACTTGGAGGAAGAACCTGAGGATAAGGTGTCAAATATCTAAGACCATGCGGTACTAAAGGAGTTTGAGTATATATTTCAGGAGGTACCCGGACTACCCCTGAAGAGAGATATTGACTTCTCTTCAAACTTGATGCCTGTGAGAAACTCTAGAGTCAAAATCTCCTTACAGAATGAGTACACCAGAGATGAAAGAGCTACAATTGCAGCTTGAAGATCTTCTGAGGAAGGGGTATTTACACCCAAGTGTGTCACCTTGGGGTGCCTCAGTCCTGTTCGTGAAGAATAAGGATGGGACATTGAGATTTTGCATTGATTTCATACAATAGAACAAAGTAACTATAAAGAAAAAGTATCCTCTACCGAGGATTGATGACCTCTTCGATTAGCTGAAGGATGCGAAGATATTTTCGAAGATAGACCTCAGGTCAGGATATCACCAGGTAAGGATAAGGGATGAAGACATCAGCAAGACTGCCTTTAGAACAAGGTATAGTCATTACGAATTCACAGTGGTGTTGTTTGGGTTGTCGAACACACCCGTTGTTTTTATGTGCATGATGAACGGTGTATTCAAGGACTATCTAGACAAGTTTGTCATAGTCTTCCTAGATGAAATTCTGGTGTATTCCAAGTCAGAGGAAGAGCATGAATAACATTTGAGGATGGTGTTGCAGGTGCTAAGAGAGCACCAAATGTATGCCAAGTTGATTAAGTGCTCGTTTTATCAAGAGAAAATCCATTACTTGGGGCATATTATTTCGAAGGATGGGATAGTTGTAGATCCTAAGAAGATTGAGGCCATCATAGAATGGTCATCTCCAAAGAACATGACAGAAGTCAGATCCTTTATGGGTCTAGCTGGTTATTACAGAAGGTTTATCGCAGGATTCTCGAGGATAGCTCACCCTATTACTTCCTTGCAAAGGAAAGAGAAGAAATTTAAGTGGACAGAGGGATGTGAGAGAAGCTTCCAACGATTGAAGCAATTGTTAACCAGTGCTCCAATATTGAGGATCACAAACCCAAACGAAGATTTCATGGTGTGCACAGATGCATGCAAAGAAGGACTGGGAGGAGTCCTCAGTCAGAATGGATTCATAATATGTTATGAATCCATGAAGTTGAAAGAGAATGAAAAGAACTACGCAACTCATGATTTGGATTTGGCGGCCATCATTCACACTCTGAGGAAATGGAGACATTACCTCATGGGAAGGAGGTTTGAATTAAGGATAGACCATATCTGTCTGAAGTACTTATTTGATCATCCAACCTTGAGCGCTAGACAAAGTAGGTGGTTGGAGTTTCTCTGTGAGTATGATTTTGATATCAAGCATATCAAAGGGAAGGAGAATAAAGTGGTTGATGCACTCAGTAGGAGAGTACACGAATTACATTCTACAACCATTAGCATGTATCAAACCGATATAAAGGGCATATTTTTGGAAGATGCAAGCGCGGACTTGCAATACAGGAAATTGGTAGCGAAGCTACAACAAGGTAAGACGCTGCAAGGAGTGGAAGATTATAACCTTGGAGCTGATGAAATACTCCTGTACAAAAATAGATTTTATGTACCTAATGTCCAGGACTTGAAACTTATTATTTTGAATGAAATGCATAATGTGCCTTATGCATGGCACCCTGGATATCAGAAAATTGTGGCAGTAGTCAAGAGCCATTATTTTTGCCCGGGTATGAAGAAAGAGATTGTTGAATACATCGCAAGATGTATGGAGTGCCAGAAGGTTAAATTAGAGCATAGGCACTCAACAGGGTTTTTGCAGACTTTATGCATTCCTGAGTGGAATTAGGAACTGGTGACAATGGATTTCATCACAGGATTTCCCAGAACTGGAAGGCGGCATGATTCAATCATGGTGGTGGTGGAAAAGCTTACAAAAGCTTCCCATTATATTCCATTAAAGACTACTCACAAGGCAGTGGATGTTGTCGACATATTTATGAGGGAAATAGCATGATTGCACGATATTCCCAAGACAATTGTGTCTGACAAGGACCCGAAATTTACCTCCAAGTTCTGGAAGGGGTTGTTCAAAGGATTTAGAACGAATCTGAATTTCATCACTGCTTATCATCCTGAGTTTGATAGGTAGACAGAGAGGGTGAATCAAGTAGTAGAATACATACTAAGAATGTATGTGATGGAAAAACCATCTAAGTGGGAAGACTACCTACATTTGGTAGAATTTGCCGGCAATAATGGGTATCAAGCATCGTTGAAGATGATCCCATTTGAAGCACTTTATGGCAGAAAGTGCAATACTCCAGTAAGATGGGATAATCTAGTTGATAGAGAAATAGTTGGTCCAGAGTTGCTCAAGGAAATGGAAGAGAAAATGCTAAAGATCAAGAAGAATTTGAAAGCTGCCCAAGATAGGTAGAAGAGTTATGCTGATAAGAACAGAACCCACAGAGAGTTCAAAGTGGGTGACCATGTTTTCCTAAAAGTGAAAGCTAACAAAAGTTCCCTGAAGCTGGGAAACTATGCCAAGTTGGAAGCCATATTTTGTGGGCCATTTGAAATCCTAGAAAGGATTGGGCCAATTGCACATATGCTTTCATTACCTGCATCCATGAATGTACATAATGTGTTTCATGTTTCATTGCTTAAGAAATATATACCTAATGTTAGTCATGTAATTGATTGGAATGTGATTCAGGTGGAGCAAGAAGGTGTCTTGCAAGTTCATCTTGTGTGCACATTGGACAGGAAGAGAAAACATCTTCAGAATCGGGCCATAGGGATTGTAAAGGTCTAGTGGACCTGGCACGGTCCTGAGGATGCCACATTGGAGCATGAGGATGCTATGTGGGCATAATACCCACATCGTTTTTAATATTTTGGAAATCTTGTTGATGTTGTGTAAAGAGTTGCACTGAGGATAGTGCAAAAATAAGGGGAGGGGATTGTAATATCCCCAAGGACGAGCCCTGTTGTAATTATAAATTGTAAACATGTTTTGTAAGCTGGTGAGCTGAGTGTTGATAAGATAGTGGGCATATGTGTTTATTAGGCTGGAGAGCCTAAGTGTTAAAGTCTAGGAGCCTGTTTTTGTATATGTAATTATGAAGAACAATATTAAAAATATAAACATCATTGTGTGCAGATCGACCACGAAGAAAGAGTGATGGGGGACTAAGATTCCACATAGTGGGTAAGGGAAAGGGAGCTGAAAGGTTGGAAAGAGAGGCTACGTGTTGGACCTAGGGGATAATCTAGGGGGCTTACCTCTGAAAGGGATAATAATTTATTATTATTTCCTAAAAGGCTAAGGTGGACAATTGTTGAGTGTTGTCCTAAGTTCTTGGAAAGGAGTGTATGCAAAATGGAGTGCATGCAGCTCCAAGAAGATAGGTGTCGACCTGGTCGCATGTAGTTAAAGTTGCAGAAGTCAATCATGGAGGGGGTTCGCTCCTCATTCTGTCATCCTTTGTGTTTGATCTCTACATACCTTCACGTAGCTCTGAAACCAGAAAACTGAGATGTCTTCCTGAGAAGCCGAGACATCCTCCATTTGAACTTGTGTTGAGTCTGCGCTGGACCTCTGCATAGATAGGTACATCTAAAAATTAGTGGTAAACCCGTGGACTGAGCCACCTCTCCTTTGTGTCATGTGAACCATCTTATCCTCCCTTGTAGAGCCGAGTTCGTACCTTAACTATTCTAGGGTTTCTGCCTTCTGTTTTCCTGAGTGGTGTTGACCAGTTGTTGTTGTTGTTATCCTTACCTTGCGGGATTTGAGTTGAAGTTGTATGAAGAACTGGGTTGTCAGGCCCGTGGCAGAGGAGGCAGGTTGTCAGACCTGTGAGCATCTCTCTCCAAGTGAGAGAATTTGTTGGGAAGTGGTTTTCTCCCAGAGAGAGTTCAACACCAGCTACGAAGCTCTAAGAATTCATGATCCGACCTGTTGCCAAGACCCAGAGAGGGAGGTGAAGCACCAATGGACTATGCTTGTGAAGGTGTATACTCCCAGGTGGAACATGCATGTGGGGAATGAGAGTTCGTGAGTAGTGGGCATAAGAAGGATCCGGGAGAGAATCCTTACGGTTGCACTGTGCATTTTTCCTGTAACCTCAGCCTAGTCTAGGATTCCCTTGCCTTGGGTTGAGCTTAGTCCCATCTCGGGGGTGACCCATAGCTGAGCGTGATGAGCAACATGGTATACGGCTGGGAGGTTCATGGAAGGTCTGCATGTAGTTGGTGTAATTACTCTAGTTTAAATATAAGTATTAATGTTGTACTTAATTTATATGTGATGCATGTCTGTGTCTTTGAAATGATATCATGTATTCCGTTGCAAGTATCAAGTATGGTTGTTTTCCATTAATTCAGTATGTTAGTAGT
>SNQJ01S0027088.1:168045-197779 GCA_010110895.2 Picea sitchensis | reverse complement strand
TTCCCAGTAGTGATAGAAGATCCAAAAGAATATTGGACATCATTCCCTCGGATGTGTGTGGGCCAATGCCAACAACTTCCCTAAGTGTGTATGTATATTATGTGTCTTTTATTGATGATTACTCACGTAAAACTTGGATATATTTGTTGAAGGAAAATAATGAAGCGTTTGGAAAATTCAAAGAATTTAAGGCACTGGTAGAAAACTTGACAGAGCGTAAGATAAAGACATTGCTATCAGATAATGGAGGATAATTCACTTCAGAGGAATACAAATAATATTGCAAGGAAGATGGGATTAAGAAGGAAATTTATACTCCCTACAATCCTCATCAGAATGGAGTAGATGAAAGGAATAATTAGATGCTCATGGAAGCAGTGAAGGTTACGATCCATGATCAATATCTACCTATGCATCTATGGGAAGAAGTAGAAAAGACTGTAGTGTATGTGTAGAATAGAAGTCCCCACAAAGTACTTGAAAAGAAGAAACCAAAGGAGATGTTTTCAGGAGAGACGTCGGAAGTCATCCATCTAAGGATATTTGGCTGCCCCGTATTTGTGCATGTTTCGAAGGAAAAGAGGACAAACTTGGATCCATCTGGAAATAATGGCATTTTTTTTTGGTTACAATGACACATTTAAGGCATACATGATATATATTCCCGGTCATCGAAAAGATGAAATTAGCCAAGATGCCACCTTCGATGAGAGCATAGATTTCATCAAATCAAAATAGGATTGTGCAAAAGAGGTTGAAGAGGAGGAGAATGAAGTTACTAGAGTTCCAAAGGCAGAAGGAGTTGAACCAAAGGAAGTCATTCATGAGGATAATGAAATGGAAAAACCTTAGAGGCCAACAGAGATGCCTTCTCGCAAGAGAAGACCAGCTTGGGCATAGGAGCTCATCAGAGATGAAAAAAGATATGGTGCCCCAAAAAATATCTTAGGGAAAGTAAGAATTTGGAACTGTATTCCAGCTATGTGGCATGTTTGTGTGATATCATGGATGCATAACCATCAATTTATGAAGAGGCTACAAAAAAGAGGGTATGGAAGGATTCCATGGGGGACGAATATCAGTCCATAGTAAAGAATTATTTATGGGATGTGGTCCCTAGACCGAAGGAGAAATCAGTAGTAAGTTCAAAATGGATCTGCAAAACGAAACATGCAGTTGATGGCAGTATTGGAAAGTATAAGGATAGATTTGTGGCTCGAGGATCCTCTTAGAAGGAGGGCATTGACTATGAGGAGAAATTTATCCCGTGGTGATATATACCTTGATCAAGACTATACTTTCATTGGCCACAGTAATGAAATGGAAGGTGCATCAAATGGATGTGAATACAACCTTCTTGAATTGTGAAATAAAAGAGGAAGTACATGTGGATCAGCCACAAGGGTTCGAGGTACATGAAAGGGAGACGCATGTGTGTAGATTGAAGAATGATTTATATGGATTAAAATAGGCACCCAGAGCATGGTTCGATAGTGTTCTCACAAGCTTAGGATTTACAAAGAGCAGTGTATATCGTAACCTTTACTTTAAGGTTGTGGATGATGGTCCAGTAATACTATTGTTGTATGGGGATGACCTATTTCTAAAAAGTGTGGAAAAACTCATCTCAGAGTGTAAGAGACAACTAGTTGTTGAGTTTGAGATGAAATATATCAAGATGATGCATTAATTTTTGGGTCTCAAGGTATGGTAGAGATAGCATGAGATCTTTTTGAATCAAGGGAAGTATGCAGTGGAAATCCTGAAGAGGTTTTAGATGTTGGATTGCAAGGCAATGGATACACCTATGGTATAAAATCTGAAGTTGTTGTCGGATAAGACTTCAAAGACTGTGGATGTTACATTATATAGGAAGATGGTGGGTTTGTTGATGTACTTGATCAACATGAGACTGGATATATGTTTTTTTGTGAACACCCTGAGTCAATATATGGAGCATCCCATGCAGGTTCATTTGGTCGCAACAAAACATGTGATAAGGTACCTTAAGGGTACATTGGACTATGGTCTCAGGTATGTGATAGACCATGAGTTCAATTTATATGCATATTTGGATTCAAATTGGGCTAGAAGTATTCTTGATCGAAAGAGTACTTTGGCATATTGCTTCAGTCTAGGCTCCAGTATGGTTTCATGAAGCAATAGGAGGAGGTCATGTGTAGCACTCAGTATGGATAAGGCTAAATATGTGGCAGCATGTGTAGCATGTAGAGAATCAGTGTGGATTTGGAAGATGTTGTATGGATTATTTGGTATCAAATTAGAAGCAACCTGCATTTGGTTTGAAAACCAGAGTTTCATGAACTTGTCAGAGAATTTGTTTTTCCATGACAGGTCGAAGCATATCGAGATCAAATATCACTATATCAGGGATATTGTGCAGAGGGGAGTAGTGAGGATCCAATACATGACTACTGAGGAGAATTTTGTGGACATATTTACCAAGACATTGTTGAGGATGAAGTTTGAGCACTTTAGGCACAAGCTTGGCATGGTCCATCTTCAGAGGGAGTGACAAGGTGCATATGCATTGTGGGGTAGTGGATGTCATGGGGACATATTGTAGTTATTTGAGAGATACATGTAGGCCTTGGATGCATTGGTTGTGAAGTCACAAGGGTGCACATGATGAGGTGCATATGCATTGTCGGGTAGTGGATGTCATGGTGACACGTTGAAGCTATTTGAGAGCTACCCACAGGCCTTGGATGCATTGGTTGTGAATTCATGTTGTACTATGGATATCTGATGATGTATAGATTCATATGTTCAACATTCAATGGTCATGATATCATGTGGAAACAAAGAATACCTTCGTATTTAAGAGGGAGTGTCGATATTTTGATGTAACTATGGAAAATATTCTTTTGTATTTGTATTGGTCAAACCTCGAGAAGGTTATTGTAATCTTATTGTATAAATTGGCTCAAAATAAATTATTATTTTATTATTATCCTTATTGTAAAAGTCAAAACGGCCCCTCTTAGGGTTGTGTATTTTTTAGAGTCAAGTTATGTGTATAAATAGAGGTCGAGTTCCTCTCATTTGTATGCACACACAACTCGCCTTCTCTTGTTTATTTGGAGAATAACAAAGGAGGTCTAGCACAAGAGGTATTGGTTTTTTTTTTTTCTTGAATCCTTCAAGATCGAAACGGAAACCTCACGAGGATGAAAATCCTCCATTTTTATAGAGGTGGTACTCCTATATGTTTTATGGTATTCTTTGATATTCTAGATTTCCAAAATTATATAGGACTTTGGGAAAGTCGAATATTATACTCAAAGAAAGATAAAAGTTGCAAAAAATAAAAATGTTTTATTTTAAATATAATTCATGAGAGATGAACAAGAACCTCATACATCACACATTTGAAAACATAAGTAAAATTTCCTCACATCCATCATAGCAAAAATAAAAGATTTTTTATCACACATAAAATAAAAGAAGATGATATGTACGCATAAGAGAAATTTAATAGAGTAGACACATATGGATCTCAAAGGAAGAAAATGATAGACCAATCTCAAATATTTTATACTCAAAACTCATAGTTATTAAACACCATCAAAATTGATCCCGACTTAGTTATGTTGGGATTTCTGAAAAATATTAAAGTCTATTACAATGATTTGAAATTAAAATGTTTTTTTCCAGCGGACTGGGATTAGGGCTCCTGTAGAACATAAAAGTAAATATAAACAAGAAGTATACTTTGAAGAGAAGAAGGTGCGTGAAGGTAGAATATAAATTCTATGATGGTATCTCTCATTTTTCACTTGATTATTGTTGTCCTCTTATTTTCCTTGTTGACAGTTAGAGGAACTCTCTCAACCATTTTTTCTTGGCCCTCTTTAGTTAACTTATTGATTTCCCTCTTAAACCAATATTCAATGTAATTCTTCATTTCTACAACATTTATCTCATGCCTAATTTTGATATTAAACAATTCACCTTCTAAGTCTCTTAGGTCATGATAAATACCGTGGATTGATTCCTCAATATATTGATTTTTCATAGAATAATTTATAATAAAATTATCTATCTCTTCTTCACCATATTCAATTATGCCATTAAATTTCTCAGCCAATAATCCCTTTAGTATCTCCCTGTGTTGTGGATAAATTTGTAAATGCGGACATAAACAAATCTCCCTAGTTCAGGAACCTGAAAATAGAACAACAAACAACAGTATAAATTCATTTCCTTATATTTTAGAATCAAAATACAAGTAGATAAATAGATCATACCTTTTTATCCGAAGTTTTTTTTCGTTAGTTGAAGCTCCAAATTCGATCCCAACTTATTTTGCTACAAATTTGTATAGGAATCAAATAGAAGTGAAAGCAACAATACAACACATATTTCAATAAATCTATGTAGATGGCCAAGGAAAAATACAATAAAGATAATATAAATATTTATAGGAAAGGGAAAATATAACTACATTAATAAATCAGGAAAAAGATTACAACCAATCCTTGGCATTGTCAAGATCTTTCCAGTAGTTCAATGCTCCAATACCCATGTAGTCTCCATGAATTCCATCACCATCTCTCGAGAACTTTGGAACCACTAAATCTCTTAGAGCCAAAATGAGACTCACAATCTCTCAATCACAAATTCTGAGGCTATTCTCAATTCACCGTTAATTAATTCCTCATCACTTATTCTTTCCAATTATCCATTGCTTTAGAAGATGCCTCCATTTATAGATTGGAGAGGAACATGTTGGTGCATAAATATGTTCAATGTATACCTCACACTCATTTATGTCTATCTGGGATTCGTAATTGAAAGAGTCGTTACACTATATGTGCCGAGAACAAGTAACCTACCTAAGTCTGTTGCATATAGGAAATAATTAATAACATAAAAAACCTATTTCAAAAGATGAACTTTAAGAAGCTTGTCTCCTATAGCAATTAAAACAATCAATTCCAACCATTCTCGAAATCAAAACCAACTTTAACCTCATGTAATTCAATCAAACCATCACAAGGGGTGTTTAGTATAACTGAAAGACTTTATTACAGAGCATGAAGATGAAATATAAAGTCTTTTGGTCCCTTGAGATACTATATCTACTACATTAATAAACTCAAAATATCAGTTCCACACTTCAAATCGTGAAATAGCTACCTTCAACATCTGAGAATGAAATGTCTATTCGATCTAACACCTGCTTATTCACGTCAATCCAAAATGATTAAATCAATTCTCAATCCTGAAAAAGAAGTAAAGACCAATCACAAACACACTACTGTAAAATATCCACACAAACACACATAACGTATACAAGGCGGTTTACCTTAGTTGGGGCGGTTGGCCCTTGCCGAACCAACAAGGAACCTCTTAAGAAAATAACAAACTAAAAATTTTCACTCACATCCAAGAATTGACATAAAAGATATTCTGTATTAATTCAACTGGTAAATTGGATCAATAGTCTTTTACTTCATACATGACAATGATAAGTATCGTCTGGTTCTGACAGTATACGTTTTACATTCGCTATTATCACTATCTATCTTCTATACAACATTCAGTATATAAGGTAAGTTGATACTATCAATATCTATGGATAAGAATTAAACAGTTTGAGATATTTCATGATTAATATTTACATCGAATCTTTAGGAATTGACTCCACCCTCATGACACGAAGTGCATGAGAGATAGAGTCTCTTGCAACTGGAAAATTGATTTGGGGAGCTTCTATCCAACTGTCTTCTTGAAATATTCACCATCATTCTGGTCCAACTGGCACATTCTGGATACAGAGGTTCTGGTAACGGATTGCACACAATCGCGAGTATAGTACCGGAATAGAACAGAGAAGGTAGTACTGGAATAGCGCACGGCTTGGTACCAGAATGGAATTGGTACCGGATCAAAACTGTCTTGGGTACCGGAATGGATTTGGTACTAGATTTCATGGTGTTTGGTAGTGATAGATAGACTGCTCATAAATCAAACCATTAGGACTTTACAAAATAAAACACTTTCAATCGAATTAATTTAAGAAAGTTAAACAAACATGCTTTAAATCAGCAATTACCTCTTATGGACATGACATAGCTATTAGGCATGTGTTTTGGGAGGGAATAGTCCTGTATAGGTTTATAACAGAGGAAAAAAGGCTTATATATAGGGTAAGATAGGGCATTATCTATGTCAAAATAGGGACTCAACATTTCCCACATATTGAAGGTGTTGCATGTCCTCATGTAATGTTATCAAAAACTGATACCCAAACAAATTCTGCACAATTGGACCCTCCTCTGTTATTCCTAAGATTCCAAGATGTTAACATCAAAAGATTCACTCTTCAATTCCTTCTTGATCACCCTAGTGTAATGGATCAATCACAATACCTTGTTAAGTTTGGCAGAGACCTCTGCATGTTGCTCTTTCAATTCTGGATTCTCTGCTTTGATATTCTTATCCAGTATTTTGTATTCTTCAACTTCTTGCTTCAATCTCTCAATTTATGTTAATAATGTTTGTTCATTCAAGGACTTGTCTGGGATTAGTGTGAGTACTTCCTTAGCTACCATTTATTGAGCCTCTTTTTCTTTCCTCAGACTCCTCAGAGCCTTTATTATCATTTTCCGTCTGCTCAATGACTTGCCTGGACTCGGTGTGAGTGCTTCCTGAGTTACCACCTCTCGAGCTTCTTTTTATTTCCTCAAATCCATCAAAGTCTCTGTCACCAACCCTTCCATCTCACTTATTGTTACCAGTCCTTCTGTTTCGCTTGTGGTATCTCCCCAACCACTCCCTTTTTCTGGAGAACTCGGAATATCCATGGATTCCCTTTGAGGAGAAGGTATGTTTGGAGTTGTCACCTGTTTGGTCATACTTCTGGTGGTCATGCGTATGGGTAGCGAGACTTTCTTAGAATTGCTGACAGGGGTAGGAGTTTCTTCAAAAAGTTTCCTTTTCTTAGATTTGTTGACAGGGGTAGGCCTGGACACCTGTTCCTCCTGTGTTGACTTGACTTTTATTTTGCGGCCTTGAGTTGTGAATTATGGGGTTTGATTCTACTAGCAAACCCATATTCCTATCCTGGAAGATTGAGGCGTAGGCTCTGGAACTTGTGCCTCCTTCCCTTCTAGTTTCTTTTTAATTTTTCTTGTCACCTTAGCGGTTTCCTTCAGTTCACCAACTGATTTTTGGGAAGGTTGAGTAACTTTAGAAATACTTTTCAATTCTTTAGAGGATTTCAGAGGGGGTTTCACAGTTGGCTCTAGTAAAATCTCTTGTTGATCTGTCTCCTCCTTCTTTCATTTCTTATTCTGTGATCGTTGGTCTTTAGGGCGCAGGACCGACCTAGATGCTTTAGCTTGTGCATACTTTTTCTTGATTTGTAAATGGAAGTCAGGGGTCTTCTCTATTTGGCTAGTTGGTTTCGATGACATTTCCACAATTGTTGTAGGAACGTTGTCCAATTGACCACCTGGTTCTAAGTCTTCTTTCCGTCTTTTACTCTTTTGAACCGAGGTGGACTTACTCTCTAGAATTGAGTGGTTTTCTTGTTTCTCGATATATCAAGTTCCCCTACAACAGACTTTTCTGTCATTTATTTCTCAATGGGATGAGATGAGATGGGCATAGCAGTGTCTTCTTTACCTCCTAATGTCGTTTTTCTGTCTTTCTTTGCCTTTCTGCTTGATCCTTCACTGTGTGTACCTGCCTCCTATGTCTCGACCGATTTGGATTTTTCTTGAAAGAAACTCTATTGGAGTAACTTCTTCCAACTACCCCCTTGTGTTTTTAAAGCATGAAAAACCAAAATTTTGATTAAACCATGATGATGAAGGCTAGTCTCAGGTTTCTTGGAAACTGACCTCGTCCCTCTTGCCATTTTCTTTAAAGTCATCCATAAAAAGTGGGGAAAATTAATCTGTGGTCCTCCCTCGAAATGTGATAAAATCTTTAAATGTGAAATGAAGGTCATGACATACCTTCCCTCGCAGGTGAGGAATTTCTGCAGACTTATTAGCATCATCCAATATTCCTCTTTGATGTAGCTTCGAGGGATGCCCTTGTTCCAATCGGGGTCATGATGTTCTGACTTGAGGAATTTTTTACAGAGATTTTTGTCAATGATCACTCTCTTGAAGTATTTTTCTCCAGCCATCGGGAGACCTGTATCTTCTGCTATAGTGGCTTCTATAATTTCTAACTTCATGTCCCCAAACTGCACATTTTCTCCATCATATGTCTACGCAAAGAATGGCACCCACCCTATCTGTTCATATTTTTTCTTACAAGCCTGATATTCTGTTGTTTCTTTGTATATTTGAAATATGGGCTCATGCCTCTCGACCCCCATGCTAGCTTAAACAATTATCTCAGGTGGATAAATCACGGACAGAGGGTCGAGGGTTGAGTACCGGATAACGTAGGCTATGATAGAGTATCGGATGGGAAAAATATGCAAGGGGTACGAAGGCATAGGGTGTCTGTAGATGGTGTGACAACAATGGTAAATAACGCTCATCTGGATGGAAGAGCCATCCAAAAGAGTGTTTATGAATGGAAGTGTAGATTACAATGGTCACGTCGATACTCATGATGATATGGTGAGGTAGGTCGGATCTACTAACGGTTTACGGATTCGTGGGAAGCTTGGTGTCGGACGATATTCACGGAAGGATGTGGTCGTTATGATCGGGAATCATGTATATGAAATCGACTGGGATCATTACTCAATATGTTGTGATTCATGGTTCGTGTTGTTTCATATAGTACGAAAATGAATCATAAGTTTATGGGGTTTATTTACCAGATAGACAGAGGGAGTATGAGTTTGATCCGGTAAAAGACATCATGACCTTGCACTCTTGATATTTCGTAGGACACTTCCTCTTTACGGAAGTGTGGTCTAATATTTTTATAGATATTCATGACAAAACAGGGGTATGCCATGATCTAAGAGAAATCAGATGTTCTAAGTGCATATTTAGTCTAATTCCTTTAAATAACACGAAAAAAAAAGTGTCGAATCTATATGTCCTAGCACTAATAATTGGACAACGACTTGGAAACATGATGAAAGTTACCCGTCATATTCTTACCAGTACCGTATCACCTAAGTACTGGATCGCCTGGGCGCAGAGTTGAAATAAGTACAGGATCATTTGAGTACCGGATCACCTATGTGTAGAATTTTTAGTTGGTATGGGATCACCTAAGTACCGGATTATCTGAGTGTTGGATCACCTGTGTGTAAAATTTGTAATTAGTACCGGAATAGCACAGGGTCCCTTATTTTATACTGGATAGGATCCGGTACTAAATAGTCACAATGAGATGATTTGGTACAGGGGTGGCCCTTGGTACCGTATGAACATAGAGGTGATCATTGATGCAAGATAAGCACAGAAATGAACATTTTCTGGTGCTTAAAAATCTTGACACCGATTCTGGTGATAGTGATTTGTAGGAATAGCTAGTGTTATGTGATCAAATTCGACTGAAAAACCATGTAGTTGCCAAATTTTATAGAGGAATGATGCAAGAAATATTTGTAACAAGAGGGTATTCTGTAATGACCAGTGACTGAGATGACAAAACTCCTTTTCTTCTGGAACCAAGGTGACCACGCTTTTGCTGGAATTTCCTCTTTTATTACAATAACAATAATAATCCTAACTACTGCTTTTTTGTGGATTTTTATCGAGCCCAAATTAGTTAATGCTCGTCGATATTTTCAATTTTATAGAGTATGGAAAACTTAAAGGAAACTCTATATACTATCCCGTGGATTTTTATCAAGCCCGGGCCAATTCCTGCTCGTCGATATTTTCAATTTTAAAGAGTCTGAAAAACTTAAAGAAGACTCTCTATACTGTCCCGTGGATTTTTATTGAGCCCGGGCCAGTTCCTGTTCACTGGTATTTTCAATTTTAAAGAGTCTGAAAAACTTAAAGAAGACTCCCTCTGGTAGTTGTCCTCTTTATTTGTTTATCTACATGGGAACACCACCGAATTTTTATTTATTTTTATTTTGCCTTTGTTAGTTACACCAAAAATAAAGAAAAACTTCATCTCATGACACACATATGTACAAAAAATGAATTTATACAATTTGAACTTACTATGGTAGGTCAGCAGGAGGAGAAACCATCTTGCTTACCAGTTGCATTTTAGAAGTCTGAAGAACATTTTTGACAAAATCCTCCTTTGACAGAGGTTTGTGATAAACCTTCAGTCAATGCCCATTTACAACAAGGGAAGTCTGATTTTCATCAATGGTATTTATCCTTATTGCACCATTGTCATAGACTGTATCAACCTCATAGGGCCCCATCCATCTGGTTGATAGTTTACCTTTAAAAAATTTGAATCTGCTATCATATAGGAGGGCCCAATCACCTGACTGGAAAGACTTCTTTTTAATGTACTTGTCATGCCATTTGGTCCTTTGCTCTTGTATCAGGGTGGTTCTTTGTAGATCATCCTGTCTTATCTCATCAAGCTCATTCAATTGTAATAGCCTTTGTGTTTTAGCTTCGTTTAGGTCCATTCCTAATTGCATGGCAGTTCTAAAGGTCTTTACCTGAAACTCTATGGGCAGTAGTACATGCTTCCCATACACCAACTCATAAGGTGTATGGGTTGTTGGATTTCTCCAGGCTGTCCTATAGGCCCACAAGGCCTCAGGAAACTTATCAGCCCAGTCTTTGTGATGCAGTTGAACAGTCTTAGTGAGGATGGCCTCTATCACTTTGTTGGTCGATTCCACTTGGCCATTGGCTTGGGGGTGATAGGGAGAAGACTTTTTGTGTTTGATCTTGTATTGTTCGGTAAGAGCCTTGACCAAATTTGAGGTGAATTGTGTCCCTTGGTCAGTGACTATTTCCTGAGGTACCCCGAAATGAGTGAAAATTTCCTCAAAGAGAAAGTCTACAATAGATTGTTCATTGGCTGAATACAGAGCCTTGGATTCTACCCATTTTTTTACATAGTCTATGCAAACTAATATGTACTTTTTTCTGCGGGACATGGGATTGATAGGTCCTACAAAATCTAAGGCCCATTTTTCAAAGGGTTCGATTACTACTTGGGCTTGGAGTGGCATTTCGTCGACTGTTGTAGGTTTTCCCATTCTTTGGCAATCATCGCAGCTGGACACATATTTATTTGCATCTTTGAAGATCGTTGGCCAATAATAGCCAGACTGTAAGATTTTGTAAGTTGTCCTTTTTCAGAAAAGTGGTGTCCACATGGGCCATCATGGCAAGCTCTGAAGATATCCTACATTTCATCTTCCCAGACACATCTTCTGATTACCAAATTAGGTCTCGTTCGGTATAGGGTATCCTCATGCCACATATAATTGGCACTTAGCTGAATAATTCTATGTTTTTCTCTGGATATCATACCTTGAGGTAGCTTGTCAGTTAACAAATAGTTGGCTACATCTTCATACCAAGGGGTGAAAGTAGAAATGGAAAATAAATTCTCATCCGGAAAATCATCATCTACTAGAGTATTGTCACCTATATGGATAAGCCTAGACAAGAAATCAACAACCAAGTTGTCTCTTCTAGGCCTATCTATGATAGTGATATTGAATTCTTGTAGTAACAATAGCCATCTAGTTAATCTAGCATTTGTAGCAGGTTTATTCATTAGAAATCTTATAGATGAGTGGTTAGGGTGCACAAAAACTTCGTATCCTGTTATATAGTGTCTAAACTTGTTGATGGCATGTACTACTGATGAAAATTATTTTTTTGTGACAATATAGTTTGCTTCGGCAGGTGAGAGGTTCTTACTAACAAAGTATATAAAATAAGGAATCTTCCCTTCCCTTTGTCCTAATACATATCCCAAAGCGGTATCTGGGGCATCTGTGCAGATATGGAAAGGAAGAGACCAGTTTGGACCTCTCAAAGCAGGGGCACCTGAAATTTTTGTTTTTAAGATTTCAAAGGAGATTTGGCATTGCTCATCCCAACAAAATTCAGCATCTTTCGTTAGTAGTTTGAAAAGGGGGGCAACTAGGTTTGTAAAATTTTGAATAAACCTCTTATAGTAGCTAACATGCCCTAAGAAACTTCTGATTTCCTTTTGTGAGCTAGGGATCGTAATTTGGGAAATAATGTCGATTTTGGCAGGGTCCACTCTTATTCCCGTGTCAAAGATGTGGTGACCTAGAACAATTCCTTCGGTAAGCAGCATTCTTGATTTTCCATGACTGAGTGAGAGGTTGGTCTCTTTACATCTAACCGGTACCTTCTTCAAATTATCCAATGCCTGTTGGAAATCATCCCCATATACCGTGAAATCATCCATGTAGACTTCCACACAATCATTGGTCAAATCGGAGAAAATAGCCAAAACAACCCTCTGAAAGGTAGCAGGGGCATTACATAACCCAAAGGGGAGAACCCTATAGTCATAGGTTCCCCAAGGACAAGTGAATGTGGTCTTATCCTGGTCTTTTGGTGAAATTTGTATTTGGTTGTAACCACTAAACCCATCCAGGAAAGAAAAATAGCTCTTCCCAGATAAAGTGTCTAATACCTAATCTATGAAAGGTAAAGGGAAGTAGTCCCTATATGTGGCCTTGTTTAATTCTCGAAAGTCCACACAAATCCTCCATTTCCCATTTTTCTTTGGTACAATATCTAATGGGGAGACCCATTTGTTATCTGATATAGGGTAAATGAAATTGGCTTGTAGGAGTTTTTGGAGTTCTTCCTTTACTATATATTTCAAGGCTGGGTTCATTCTTCTTTGGGGCTACCTGACAGGTTTGATCTGATCGTTAGTGTAAATATGATGCATACAGGTATCTGGGTGGATCCCTTTCATGTCAGAGTAATCCCATGCAAACGCATGAATCATTTGTATCAGCTTTTGTTGTTGATCCATTTATAGGCTATAATTGATATATAAGGACTTTCCAGGACTGATTTCAACAACTTAGACAGCTAATTCCTTCCCTTCCTCTTTTTGTGAAAGAGTGGCTATTGTAGAAGTGGAAGGGTGCCAAATTTCTTGAAATTCAGGGCTAAAGATGTGTGTATAGTTAGGGAAATATTGGGGATAGTCAATGCATGCCAAAGCAGCCAAGAATAGACTTAGGATTTGTTCTTCAGAGTGCTCTTGTACTCCTTTTACTTGTTCAGGTGTCAACAAGGTTTGAGTACATTCCTCCTCCCCATAGGGATTCTCCAACCAGAGAGGAACTTTAGTGGCTGGTTGGGTGGGGGAAAGAGGATAAGTTTATGACTTTGAGTGCCATTGGAAATTGTCATTTCTCCATATTGACAACTGATGAATGCATTAGCAGTGGCCAACCAAGGTCGGTCAAGTACCACTGGGTGTCTTGGTTTGGGGGATTTGGGATGGATTACCAAGAAATCCATAGGTATTCCTAAGAGGCCAATGTCACTGTTATATCATCTAAACTTCCTGTTGGGGTGATGATTGATTTATCTGCAAGCTCTAGAAAAGTTTGTATAGGTCTTAAGTGATCTAGTTGCAGTGTTTTCATAGTGTTTACTGACATCACATTTATTGTTTCCACTAGATCAATCAATGTGTTAGGTAACGAAACACCATTGATTTCTATGGTTACCACTGGGTTCCCTGGATCACTATACTTGGAAGGCATTTCTGTTATAAATTCGGATAATTTCCCTACCACCCGTATGAGAGGAGGTTCCTTCCTCTTTCTCCCTGGATTTTTAATGCAAAGGTCCCTTACAATTTTAGCATATATAGGTATGTCTTTAATGGCCTGTAGTAGTGGGATATTTACACATATGTTCCAGAGTTCAGTCTCTAGATTATGTTCTAGAGGTTCCTCAATTTTCTTTACGAGCAGCCTTTCTGGGTAAGGGGGGTTCATTTTATGGGGTGTTTCTGCTGCAAGGGAGTTGGGAGAAGGAATTTCTTGTGGTACTGGAGTGTTTCTTTCTTTGTTCAATGGATTAGTCGTATGTTCTTCTCTTTGAACTGTTTGGAAATCTATTTGTTCTTCTTGGTTTGTGTGATTATGCACTTGTTCTTCTTGGATGACCATAGTGGGATTTGTTTTGTTTACAATCCTTCCTGGTCTTAATTCAATTCCATTAAATGGAGCTGGCGTTATTACATATGTAGGAAAGGTTTGTACTTCAACATTTTGTATAGGTTGTGTTGGTCTGTTATTTGGGTTAGGGATAGGTTGTGCAGGAATAGAGGTAGGTCGAGGAGGGTTTTGGATGGGTGCATCTTGCATTAGTTGTTTCATATTTGGATTCATGGGTAGTGCAAGTTGTTGTTGTAATTGTGGGGGTGGAAGAAGAGCAGGGGGGTTAAATCCTGGGAGAAATTATGAAATATTCGAAGGATATTGTGGATAGGTGGGAATTTTGTTGGTTGGAAGGGAACATTCCCATATACAGGTCCTCTCCACCCCTATTGCCAAGGTTGGGTTTTTTTCGACCACTGAGGATAAGACATGGGGGGTACCCATTGTTGTTGGGGGTATTGTGTAATTGGGTCGGCAAACATGCTGGGGTTTTGTTGTCTCTATGGTCTCCTAGGGGAGTAGGATGTCTCAGGTTCTCCTCCTCTCTTGAACATGGCCTTGAGTCTGAGAAGAGAAGGGCATTCGTTAGTAGGATGGTCCTCTGTAAAAAGACCACAGATTTCAAAAACATTGAGGGGACATTCCTTTTCAGGGTGTTTCCACCTACACTGATGACAGAAACTTGCTAACGCAACATTTTCTTCCTCTTGTTTTCTTTTAATTTTCATGGTATCTAGTTGGGAACTGATGGTGTTTAGGATATCTATTTTAAATTTTTCCAGTATATTTCCTAGTTCAATCCTCGTGACACCTCCGAATGTGGGTTTAGAAATTATGTTGGTAGGGTCCCTTATACTTTTCCCCATTTTAGCTTGACTACGAGAGTATCTTTTACAATACTCTGTTGTGCCTGCAAATGGATTTTGGTATACGTCCCTAGAATTCATGAGGTTTAACACTTCAATGCAATCATCCCTCACACCCTTTAGAAAGACATTCTTAACTATAGTTGTATCTAAGGAAAACTTCTTAGTCTTTTGGTAATTGTATAAGAACCTTTCTAGGTAGTCTTCTAAGCTTTCTTCTTCAGATTGCTGCATTTTGAATATATCATTCCTAGTGTCCCTAGGTCTGCAGTAATCTTGGTATTTCTTGAGGAAGCTCTCCTTCATACCATGCCAAGACAAAATTGTGTGTTCCCCTAAGCTCATGAACCACCGCAGTGCCGAATCTTTTAGTGTAGCTGGGAAAAGTTTTAATTTTTTAGCATTATCTGTGTAGTTATAGATCCTACACAATATGTCAAATTCAAATAAAAACGAGTTAGGGTATTCTATTGACATACCTCGGAAATGAGGAAGTGAATATAATGGAATTTTCTTCATAGCAACGTCTTTAGCAATATCCAGTATGGGGAATCCAAATGTCTATGTTTCATTAGCTATGTTTCCCTCTTCTTCTGCCATGTTTCCAAGCAATCTGTAGGGAGGTGGTGAATTTTCTCCATTGAGTGATAGTTCCACCACTGGGTTACCTGGTATCTCTAACTGTTCCAAGGTTTTGTGTGGCCTTCCAACAACAGATGCAGCCTCTTCTATTACTACCTCTGCTTCTTTTCAAGTTTCTCCTCTGGATGGGGTCGCCAGTGCTTCCTCCCTTTCTTGTTGTCTTATGTCTTTAATATGAACAGTGGCTTCAGATCTAGTGCCTTTTGTTGTTGTTGCAATTGTTGCCTTTGATCTCTCTCCTCTGAGAATTTTTCCTGCACGAATTTTCGATGAATTAGTATAAGGGGTGGTTTTCTTTGTTGTTTGATTTTCTAGTTTTTCTGAGATTTTAGGAGAAATAAATATACCTTTATTATCCCTGTACCTACTCATAAAAAAAATGAAATGAATGAAAATCGCAGATTCCTAATTAAAGGTAGGAGAACAGCCTGACTTTGGAGCAACCCCACCAAACTGGATGCGCATGTTCTTACCTTCCGTCTTATTGTCTTCTCTCCGCCCTCAGATTATCCTCAAATCCAATCCAATACTTCATCAAACCAATCAAAAACTAAAAATGCTACTTGTTACCATTTACAACTCCCCGACAACGGCACCAAAATGTTGGTGTGTAAATATTTTCAATGTATACCTCACACTCATTTAAATGTCAATCTAGGATTTGTAGTCAAAAGAGTCGTTACACTATATGTTCCAAGAACAAGTAACCTACCTAAGTCTATTGCATATAGGAAATAATTAATAACATAAAAACCTTGTTTCTAAGATTTCTAAATACTTCAAAATATCTATGAGCCTAGAAGAGAAAAATGATAATGAAACTTAAACAAACAGTCAATCAAAGAGATGTTGTCCTAGAGAAATAAGTTTGTTCATTTCAGGCTCTTGAATTGAAAAGATGAAATTTAAGAAGCTTGTCTCTTATACCAATTAAAACAATCAATTCCAACCATTATTGAAATCAAAACCAACTTTAACCTCATGTAATTCAATCAAACCAGCACAAGGGGTGTTCAGTATAGCTGAAAGACTTTATTACAGAGCATGAAGATGAAATATAAAGTCTTCTGGTCCCTTGAGATACTAGATCTACTACAGTCATAAAATAAAAATATTAGTTCCACACTTCAAATCATGAAATAGCTACCTTCAACATCTAAGAATGAAATGTCTATTCGATCTAACACCTGCTTATTCACACCAATCCAAAATGATTAACTCAATGCTCAATCCTGAAAATGAAGTAAAGACCAATCACACACACGTTGCTGTAAAATATCCACACAAACACATAGAATGTATACAAGGAGGTTTACCTTAGTTGGGGCAGTGGGCCCTTGTCAAACCAACAAGGAACCTATTAAGAAAATAACAGACTAAAAATTTTCACTCACATCCAAGAATTGACATAAAATATCTTATGTATTAATTCAACTGGTAAATTGGATCAACAGTCTTTTACTTCATACATGACAATGATAAGTATCGTCTGGTTCTGACAATATACTTTTTACATTCGCTATTATCACTAGCTATCATCTATACAACATTCCCTATATAAGATAAGCTGATACTATCAATATCTATGAATAAGCATTAAACAGTTTGAGAGATTTCACGATTAAGATTTACATCGAATCTTTAGGAATCGACTCCACCCTCATGACATGAAGTTCATGAGTGATGGAGTCTCTTGCAACTGGAAAACTGATTTGGGCGCTTCTATCCAACTATCTTCTCGAAATCTTCACCATCATTCTAGTCCAACTGGCGCATTCTGGATATAGAGGTTCTGGTACTGAATTGCACACAGACGCGAGTCTAGTACCGGAATAGCGCACATCTTGGTACTAGAATGGATTGGTACCAGATCAAAACTGTCTTGGGTACTAGAATGGATTTGGTACTGGATTGCACGGTGTCTGGTAGTGTCAGATAGACTACTCATAAATCAAACCATTAGGACTTTACAAAATAAAACACTTTCAATCGAATTAATTTAAGAAAGTTAAACAAACATGGTTTAAATCATCAACTACCTCTTGTGGACATGACATAGCTATTAGGCATGTGTTTTGGGAGGGAATAGTCCAGTATAGGTTTATAACAGAGGCAAAAAGGCTTATATATAGGGTAAGATAGGGTATTATCTATGTCAAAATAGGGACTCAATAGAACCCATGAGGAGGTTAGGATAAGAGGTTAGGATCTCACTAAAACAAGAGAGATGGGTGAGATCCAAACTGATTGGAAAACAACTCATCATTGAAGCTTCTCTTCTAGAATCTTCGAGAATTTCTTCGTTTTACCCAAGTACAAAAGTTGTCGCACCCTTAAACCTAAGAAAAAAGAGACAATGTCACACCTTACAGTGATGTAGTATGCGACAAGTGAAGTTTCACTTTGCTAGAAAGAAACACGCAACAACTCTATAATTTAGGGATTTTTTGGAGTTGATCCTTCCCAAGAAGACTTTCTCTCATTTTTATTCCAAATTTATATGCTTTATATGTTAGAGAATAGGCAGTATCACTTGCTGCGACAAAATGTTGTATAAAAGGATTCCCCCCAAAATATGAAGTTAGAAGAGATGATAGTTGAAATACTTTGCTAGATGGGTATGTGAAACAAAGAACGTATCGGTTGGAAACCTGCCAATAACACAAGGACATTGCAGTACAATGTTATATCATCACTGAGATAGGCATCCCCATACTCATAATACAAATGAATCTAAGCATGGTTGGTGACAAATACATTGCAGATTCATGATTGCATTTACTAATTATATGGCCACCAAAAATACAATTTGGATCCATATCGCCATAATTTCAATACGAGAATCCCCATACGAGTCCAGAGGAAGTAAACTCGGTGGTTTTTCATGTTTAAATAGTTTGAAAAAAACTTAAAGAAAACTCCAAAAAGGTCCTTTTTCATGAATTTAGTCTCCCAATCCTGAAAAAGTATAAAACAATTCAAGGGAGAACTCTTCTAGTGAACACCGATGTATTCCTAGAGCATACCTTTTTTCATAATTAATGTACCTAGCCTGAAAAAAGGGGTAAACTTACTCCGAATAGACACTCCTTCAAAAACAAGCATGGTGCTTTAAATCATTTTAGGAGTGTGAAGGAAGAACGCTCACTCAACTATCTTTTCATGTTTAGGAAGTTTGAAAAGAGCTTAAAGGAGACTCCAAAGAGTTTTCAACGTAATGTCCAAAGGTTTTGAACGAGACCCATGAATAGTTGGTACTTTACCCCTAACTGTGTAATGGAAGCTAGTGGTTTGAATCCAACATGATAACTAGAAACTGGATACATGCCCGCCCCCAAGCTTCATTTATTTCACTGACTCTTCTCTTATCGCCAATTTCTATACCCAATAGACTCCTAGTTACTAATAGGAAAAATATTCACTAGAGAGGGAGGAATAGAAAGGATCAACTGACCGAGGTGGATGAAATCAAGGTTCATGCACAAGTTCTAACAAGAGACTCAACTCAATAGGAGAGGTAGTTGTTTCATTTTTTTATGAGCTTGTTAAAGAAAAAAACTATGCTCATAACCTTTGGGTTCGATTCTGAGACCTTTATTTCATTTTTTATCGAGATTGACACGAAAATGGGAACTTTGCTCGTGATAGGCTTCATTTTTTAATGAGCTTGAAATCAAAAATAAACTATGCTCTTAGACCTATACTTGATCATGGCTTCTAAGAGAAAAAATATCTGTAAGGGATACATTTCAAAGGAAAAGCCTCAGTCATGGCTTCCAAGAGATCTTCTCTAGATGGAAGAACAACATTCTGGAAGGAATACATGTCGAGGGTAGTGATAGGGATAGGGAGATTAGGCTCTAAAATCCCTATTGAATAGATCAACATGTCAACTATTGGATCTAAATCAAAAGAAGGGAGAGATTCCTTCTCACTTGGAGTTGAATGCATTGGAAAGGTTGCCACATAATTGACCTGGGGTAGATGACGTTGGCATATAAGGACCATTCAGGGAATATTGATGGTTGACTGTCATATGAGGGCCAATGAATGAAATTTGGGCAATGGTCACTATGTTTCCATTATGGGGGGAACACATCACTCAAAAAATGGTGGACATAACAACCTTCATAGCATAAACATAGGCTCTCCGTAGGAGTAAATTAAAATCCAAGGGGTCATGGACTACCATCACATATATAAAAATAGTTTTCCCTCCCAAAGTAACATGAAACTGAGGAAATATCCCTAAAGGTTAACTAACCCTTCTGTTAAAATCCAACAGATTATGAATCACCGACGCAAGCTGAGGTGAACCAGGATATTGCCAATCATTTGAGGATAGGATGCTAACAGAAGCTCCCTCATCTATTATAGTATTAGGAATATTCCTACCACAAAGCTAAATAATTATTTGGAAAGGAATGTAAGAAGAAAAAAGAGGTTTTGTTAGAGCATTCCAATCAATGGTAATTGTATTGCTTGGAGGGGGTGTTGGGTGAATGGGAAGAATGCCCCCTTGTCTGGAAGAATCTACGGTAACAATAAAGACCTGAGTGAAATCTTCACTTTTCGAAGGAAGAGTGGGATCGATTGAACGAGGGACCGGATCAACCACTTGGTTTTCACTCTTCAATGGAAGAGTGGGATTGACCGATGATGGGATCAAATCAACCACTTGGGTTTCACTCTTTAATGGAAGAGTGGGATTGATTGAACATGGGATCGAATCGACTACTTGGTCTTCACTCTTCAATGGAAGAGTGGGATTGATCAATGATGGAATCAGATCGATCACTTTATCAACGAGGTCAACTGAGGATGAAACCAAATTGACCACTTTATCAACCAGACTAACCAAGGATGGAACCAGATTGACCATTTCATCAACTAAAGGAAGGTTGCGAGAGATTTGATGATAACTAGTTGGAATTTGTTGTTGATCAACTGTAATCTCTTCCAACAATTTCGAGGCTTCATCCATACAAGGGAAAAGGTGATTTTGATGACTCCCTTCGCATAAACTACAATGAAATTTGACTCGACCTTTATGTCCAACAGTACTATCACTAGTTAATGGGTTTTCACCAATATGATGTCCAGAGGCTGGTGATATGGGTTTTTGAGAACTTGTGGACCACACTTCTAAAACCTTGGATAAACTAATACAATCTCTAAGAAGGTGTTCTCCCTTGCAAATTCTGCAAGGGTATTTGGTCTTACGAGCTATTTGGGTATACTTGTGAGAATCATCAACAATCCCAGCATGATCAAAAGTAACTGGTTGTTTGTTTCCAACATGCTTTGCAGTGGTTATAAGCTTGGACCCTTGCTTATTTTTCTTCTTCTTAATATTCCTTTTCTTCTTCTTCTTATCCACATGGTTACTAGTTGCATAGCTTTCACTATGTGAAGAAGAAGAAAGGGAAGAAGGCTCAATAGGTGAAGAAGGAAAGGGTTCAACGTGAGGTTGACTTTCTTGGGGTGGTGTGTTTTCACTCGAAGCACCAGGAACATTGGGAATCATTGGATGGAAAATAACCATACCGATAACCCAATGGTAAATCTTGGAAGACACAAAGTAGCAATAAAAGGGGGACCAATGTTTCCATAAGAATGAAAAGAAAAAGGTTCTCTGGGAAAAGGAGTCCCTTCGTTATTCATTTCGGGAACTGATGCCATAACATAGACTTAACCTAATCTCTACTAGAGAAAACAAACAATACACACTAAAAATTCTAGGAAGCAAATAAACAAACAAACCTTCTCACATTGAATTCACTAGTTGGTGATGAAATCCAACATCACGAGATAAATATGAAAAGGGGTTGAGATAGAGCAGGTGGAACAATTACGTTGGTAACATGCTTAATGGACTTAAGCCTTGGTGATAGTCCCCTTACGATAGAACCGTGGGTGAACCTCCAAGGAGCCTGAGTGAATTTGACCAATGTTTGCCCCAGGTACAACAAAGACTTTCCCCTTTTTCGTCACCTCGTGTATGGGCCTAAATATAATGGCCACTAAGTTTACCAATTACAATAGCAATGCCTGGGGAAACAGTCGACAATCGGGTAATACACACAATGGCAGAGCCAAAACCTGAAATCCCCTTGAGAGGGTCTTAAACCAAGGTATGACCTCCCAAGTGATCCCCAAGTGTCTTTCGACATCATTTGTAATATGTGCAAACCACTCCACCGAAACCAATGAAGCGGGTGTACTTACTTCATTGATCCCAATGTGACCTCATGATTGACCCTTGTGTGAGAAGGGCTTCCCAGAACATAGGTGTAGCAAATGTACTTTTTCTCCCTAACTCAAGATTCTACATTTTTTATATCTTTGGAAATTTGACCTCAACACCTATTCCAAATCCCTACAACTAATCTAATGTACGTTTGCTACTAGTGTAAAAAAAAAAATTCTAATAAATTTTATTGATGTGATTTTTAATGGTTGTTGTTTACTCAAAAAGGAAATGGCATGGACCAAATGGTGTTTTTACCAACTCTAAACCATGAAAAGAAATGAATATTCAACATTTCACTTCAATGAAGGCTATATTACGAGAAGGAGAAAAGATTTTACATTCTCGAATGCATGAACCCAATGTAATCAAATATAAAATAAAAATATGCATGACCCAAAACTTTGAATGAAAAATGTTGAATATATGAGTCAAAGAAATTGGAGAATACGTGAGTCATGCCCCCCCGTCGACCATGAGGGGGAAAGTTTTTTAAGAATGAAAACTCAAAAACTCCAAAAATCATGCAATTTCTCTCTAAAATGCAAGCTTAGAAATGCACCACCCAAAAAATTCAAGGAAAATAATTCAAGGAAGAAAGATTACTTTGTTACTATCAAAATCCATCAAGCAAACAATATAAAATATTAAATTGAAAAGAACTCAAAGATAAAACTGAGATATTATACCCTTTTTAATCCAAAAAAAATGAGAGAGAATAAGAAAAACTTTTAATGGTGAAAAAAAGCTCTATATCATCAATAAGATTTCAAATCAATGAATTAACCACTCAGAAAACATTCCAAGCATCAGATCTAAGACTTGGAAAATAAAGAACAGTAAAAAACAATTTTTTCGGAGGTTGTCGTGGGTTGCTTTGACAAACAATGTGATAGGTTAAGTTATAGCATGCAGAAGGAATAACACAGTGAGACAATGTTTCTATGTACCTCAAACAAGGATGTGACAAGGCTAGTTGTCGGGAGCATAAGAATGATACAGTGCGACAATGTCACTCTGTATCTCAAACTAGGACGCGACAAGAAACTAAAACTCAGAAAAAATAAAAATTTGCTCAAAATTTTGAGTGAAAATTTAGATTAACTGATCATATAAGATCAGGTGATGACTTGGAAAGATTCAAATAGGACACAGGAAGAAAACTAGGAGAACAAATCTAGAAAACTGTTACCCAGTATCGTCACCATTTTTTTTGTGGATAAATTCGTAAATGAGGACATAAACAAATCTCCCTAGTTCGAGAACTCGAAACTAGAACAAAACACAATAGTATAAATTCCTTTCCTTAGATTTTATAATTGAAATACAAGTAGATAAATAAATCATACCTTTTTAACTGGATTTTTCTTTCGTTAATTGAAGCTCCAAATTCGATCCCAAATTCTTTTGCTACATATCTGTATAGGAATCAAACAAAACAAGTGACAACAACAATAAAACGTATATTTCGATAAATCTATGTAGATGGCCAAGGAAAAATACAATAAAGATGATATACAATATTTATAGGAAAGGGAAAATATAATTGCATTAATAAATCAGGAAAAATATTACAACCAATCCTTGTTGTTGTCAAGCTCTTTTCAAAACTTCAATGCTCCAATATCCATGTAGCCTCCATGAATGCAATCACCATCTCTTGAGCACTTTGGCACCACTAAATTCTGAGGCTATTCTCAATTCACCATTAATTAATTGTTCATCACTTATTCTTTCCAAATAGCCATTCCTTTAGAAGATGCCTCCATTTATAGATTGGAGAGGATACCATGAGGAGGTTAGGATAAGAGGTTAGGATCTCACTAAATAAAGAGAGATGGGTGAGATCCAAACCAATCAGCAAACAACTCATCATTGAATCTTCTCTTCTAGAATCTTTGAGAAGTTCTTCTCTTTACCCATGTACAAAATTTGTCACGCCCTTAAACCTAAGAAAAACACAACATTGTTGCACCTTACAGTGATGTAGCATGAAACAAGTGAAGTTGTCGCACCTTGCCATAAAGAAACACGCGACAACTCTGTAATTTAGGGATTTTTTAGATCCTTCCTAAGAAGACTTTCTCTCATTTTTCTTCCAAATTTCTATGTTTTATATGTCATAGAATAGGCAGTATCACTTGTTGTGACAAAACGTTGTATAACACCATGTGTTCATCAAATTGTTTCATTGTCATCACATTGAATTGAAGATTAATTTAGGATCTTGCACCTCACTAGTGCTTCCTGCTAAATCTATTTATGTGAGTCTCTTGAATAATTCTTCTCTTTTCACTATAGATTCATTGCATGCTTGGACAATGTTTCCCAAATTCTTGATCTTTTCTTTCGAACGGGAATTCAATTGTTTTATCTGACTAGGAGAAGGGAGATCTTCTTCTCTCCTCTTTAATTTCGTCTTGTTTGAGACTTTTATCCCAAATGGTAAAAAAATATCTGTGTAAAATCCTTCTTCATTCTTAAAATCAACTTGGAGATACTCATGAAATTCATGTGATATTGAACCAAAAGAAATAATATTTTTAGATACCTCCCAGGCCTCTATATTTAGTGACATTCTCTTTTTAATATTTTTCTCAACATAATTTCGAATTGTTGTAACCAAACTTGATGATCCCTTTAACTTCATACTAGGTGTAGTTGGTTTAACAATTGTTAGAGGACTGGCCAGGATGGGAAGAGGCATCAAGGAAGTCTCCAATTCTTTGATTTTCTCCCTTAAGTTGGCATTCTCGGCCTCTACACCATCAATAGATTCGTCTAGTGTGTCCCCAGTTGCCCTATGAATTTTGGAAATCTGGGATGGTCGCATATTCTTGAGGTTGACCTCTAAGAGAGCTTTTCCTTTCTTATTTTTCTAGTCAATTATTTCTACAATCATCTTTTTAGATTCTCTGTAAAAAAAAAACGCTCTAAAAAGAGAAAGATACTTCCTCACTAAAGGTTTCATTCCCAATAAATTCTAGTAAAGAATCTTGTTGAGCAATATGGTCTTGTCTTTCTATTGCAGGAAATATTTTTCCAATGTATGCTTCTAGTTCCATATCTTCCAAGGAAAAGCTTTGGATATCATTTTCTATAAGATTATTTTCTTCCTCTTGCACTGGGGTTTTTCTATTCTTTCTCACAGGAAACTTGTGTGAACTTTCAATTTTTTGAGAGGGAGTGTTAGTGCTAGAAGTTGACACTTGACAGCTAAAGAGTCAATCCTAGCACACATTGTTTGAAAAATTTTAAAGAAAATTGTTTTAGAGAGGTGGGGAGATCACACTCTTGACCTCAATGGAGCTTGATGAATGAGCTATTAAAACAACTTCCCTATGTGCAACAGATCAGGTAAATAAAACCTCAGTTTGAGTAAAAAGAGAGTATGAGATATGATTAAGGAGAATTAAAGGAACAAAACTGACAATCATTGAAGAGCATTTGTTCTTTAATATACTTGAATAGTAGAAGAATAAACCTACAGTCAGAAATCCTTTCTGAATAATTTTTAAAAGACTCAAACACACATGTGGAAAATATTGCACTATACAAAATAGAGAAATATTTTCAACACATACATACAGTCATATGGGAATATAAAAATAATGATATGTTCAGGATGAGGAAATAGGAGTGATAAACAAATATGAAAGATACACACCAACCATCAAATTTATTAACTGTTCAAATCTTTACATAGGTAGGATGGATCAAAATAGTCTTATAGTTAGAACCTTTAAGTCAAAACATGGATCCCACCGGGTTTTTTTCTACTTCATCCAATATATAGTGTTTTACATTGGTTACATGCATTTATAGTCAACCTGATCGTCAGGGACACATCAAAACTAATCCCTACAAGTGCTCAGGGTGAATTTATACCTCTATCTATTGATATACAAAACAATAAATAGTTTACAAAAAAGATCCTAGAATTAAGGAAACAGACTTGCATAGAAAAATCTCTTTGGTTGACTTTCTTTTCACCTAGATGATTACGCCGCATATTCCTCTATATCCTTCCAAGATATTCCTGATCTTCAATGATCCACTAGAATTAATAATTAGACAACTTAGCAATGCTAACTAATCTGTAGAATCATCTTATCCCAATATAGACTATAGATCCACAAAAAGGGTATCTAACTCCATCTTATGATCCATAAAGTATTTACCTTGTTTATATCCTTTCTCCATCATAAAAATATGAATATGTGTCATATATGCTGCAAACCTCGGCTTCTACAGGTGTTCTTGTAGTGCCAATATTTTCCTGTGTATGTGACTCCGGGAACTTCCTATAGTGTCATATAAAAAACCCATTTTTATCCTTTTTGAACTCCTTTCCTTGCCCGAGTTACAGTCAAAACATTACAAAAAAAATGAATGGTCCCTTAAATAGAAGGAAATAAAAAGGTTCTTCCATTATCAATTATCTTTCAGTCAAAATTTAGAATTTTTATTGAGGGTGAAATTCTCAAACTACAAATTCTTCTTGAAAAATTGATGTAGTTGTTTCTGCCAACAAATCCAAATTGTTCCTTCTTGTCTGCTTGGTTTGAGAATGAGTTTTTATTCTGGTGAGCTTATCTCCTTCATATTTTATCATAGGGTTTGGGACTTTCTTATTCTTTTTACTCTGTTTTCTTGCAGAAGCTCTTTCTTTTCCTATAGGAGTCTTTCTTTTTTTCTGTCAGACCTCCCTTCTTATACGTATTCCTCTCAGGCTTATTTACTTGAATTTTCTTGCTTGTTGATGGCTCCTCTTTACCTGACCCATCCAACACCAAAATACAAAATCCCTAGAAATACTTAAGAAGTGCTTCTGTCAAGCATCTTATCGTAATTTGGGGTTGTACTCCTGGAATTATTGTTGTCAATTACTTGGTTTTTGAATTTATTTGATGGCATTTGATGGAAACTATCAAAGATCTGGTTTTGATAGTTTCTATGTTTTCTTAAAAAAAAAATGTCAAACAAAGCCAAGATATATAACTATGTAAGTAACAGAGTAAGCAAAATTCCAACTTGAATAAAAATTGATTTGCAAACTCCAGAGCACCATGGATATAAATGAGTGATATCTTTGAAATATATGTTGGCACTAAGGCTGAAAAGATGCCAATAACAATACCAATAATCAACCAACTGATAATGATTGATTACATGTGTTGCCTCAACACCTGCATATATTTGGAGACTTTGATGTTTACATTTGGTGATTATGCTCTTTGTTTTTAAATTTAGTACCAGCTAATACAGATGTTCCTATAGCACTTTTGATTCAATGGCATGTTAGATTTCTTATGCAAATAGCTCACTAGAATTTCTATGTCATTTATAAATGGAGTGGTATTTATAATATAAAGTAATTGTGATAAATGGAATAAATGTAGAGTGTAAATGAGAGTGGAATGGTGAGGTGGATGGGTAGGTAAGGTGAGAGAATGAGTGGGGTGAGGTGATATAATGAGTGGGGTTTTTTATTTTTATTTTATTTATTTTACTTAAAATATAAAATCAAAACTAACATAATGATTTTATATTAAAAATAAAATTCTACTAAATGAGATTTGGCATTTGAAATGGATGTTTCAAAGAAGTGATAGGAGTAGCACAATAAAATAGGCAAGCATATGGAGCATAATAGAACAGTTGTGGTGTTACTTTAGTGAATTTTGTTGTCGGGGTTTTGAACTTCCTGTAGGGCCTTTTGAGGCCACAATTTGGCACTGTAAATATTGATACTAAAATTGGATCCACGGTAAATGGCATGCTCCCTGCGAGCTGCCAAGAATTTGTAGACTTGTGCCTTACTCATTGGGCTATGGAGTCATTCGCCACATTCCAAACCTCATCAACTTATTCAAATCCTGAAAACACACTGCTGAAAACAAAATATATTGTTGCATATTGCAGTCTACCCATACTGTACAAACTGAAACAAACCAAATGCTCAAAAAGAGATCTTATTCATCCTACATTACTCTACTCTAACCAGCTCTCAAATTTTCTCAAGTAAAATAAAATTTATAGCAACCATGAAAGTAGCTTCACAACTAATAGAATCACATGTCTACAACTGATTAATGGATAAAAATAGAGATATAAAAGTAGACATAAATTCTTTGGAAAACCATACTCACCTTCAAATGCATGTGATGTGATGAAATCTAAAATCTTCAAAGAATTTAAAAAATAATACTCCAACATTAGTGCTACTAGGTCTTCAAAACCAAGATCACAAACCTTTGATCCGGATGAGATGACTTCCACTGCATGAATTCTCTTTTGCTGAGAAAAAGGTGACCTCTTTGTTCCTTCAACAACAAAAAACCTTTCCCATGACGATCAAGAGAAACAAAATTTGTTTGATCATGCAGTACAAATCCCTGATCAAAACTTGAAAACATATAATCCTGGAGATCATCATAAACAAACAAAGATTGTTAATTTCTTGTATGAATAGTCAGGCACTGTTAAGCCCTAATATTGTCTCATTACCCCTTAATTGGGGCATATTACATTCGTAATGTTATTTTATTTTTGTCGGATTTATTCCATTATTCGTAATTATACCTCCTAGTCTCCTATATATACGAAGGAGACATTTTCATTTGGAATCATCTTGGAATTGTACATTTATGTGGGCATAAGGAGGTTTCCCCCTTGAAGAGGCTTATTATATGAATTTATCTATTTTTCAAGGCATGGAGTACGTATTCTGAGGTTTTTCTATGCTATATTGATATTTGGTTCTTAACATATGGTATCAGAGCTCAAGGTCTTGGGGTTTCGCTGCTACATATGAGACACCTTGAAATTTTCTCTATAACTTGTTTTCTACAATGTTTCATAAGGAACGACTTGGAGGATATTTAGTAGACAAATCAAGGTACGTTGCGTTAAAATTTCAGCTCATGAGGCCTTATAATTTCGGAGATACAGTCTGTGCAAGATAGGGTTCTGGAATCATCCTGAACTGAGTCATTGCGGAATTTTCTCTATAAACATTTTTCTGTAATGTTTCAGACCCTGAAATCAGGGGGATATTCACATAAATTAGTAAGTTATTTGTGGTAAACATTTCAGCTTCTGGGTCATCTTACATTTGTAGATACACCCTGTGGAAGATAGCGTATCTGACTAGTCCTATTGACTAGTCTCAAGAAGGTGTCCTAGGTAAAACAATCATAACTTATTCCTAGAGTATCCAAATTGAGTGAGACTAGTTTCATTGGATAGTATACATTCTGTAGTATTTTTGGTACGAGTTTTAGAATTTTATGTCAATTATTTGGTGCGGGGCACGCTATACGAGTGACATATCCCGGAAAGGCAAAAAATCAGCAAGTTGTGGGGAAGTTATAGTAAATTCCACTTGGCACATCCAATTTTGATCAGACCTATGGCATTGCAGAGAAGAAATATCATAGAAATACAAAAAATAAAGTTTCATACCCAGAAGGGCCGAAACATTGGAGATACAGCAGAAGAAATATTGTCTAGCAGAACCACCTCAAAATCAAGGTTCAAAAGTGATACTTGGCCAACATGCCACCCAAAAAGGGAACTTCTACACCAAATAAGCCTCCAGATAATCCTACATGGACTCTTGATGAAGGTGAATAAATGTGTAGGGACATAAATGATTTACAAAAGAAGACAGTAACAAAACATGAACTACAAGAGATGATGGAGGGTTTAAAAGGGGAGATCATGGAAGGATTGAAAAATTTCATAATAGAGAGGACACATGAAAGTGAAATGTATCCCATGAAATTCATGATGAGGACACAAGGAAGGTGAATCAAGAATGGAGAAATTCCAACTTTGGGTTGAAGACCAACCACGTTCCTAAGATTGATATGAGGAAGTTTGATGGCAAGGACCCAATCACATGGATAC
>SNQJ01S0027088.1:105847-168035 GCA_010110895.2 Picea sitchensis | reverse complement strand
ATGGCATACAAATTGGAGTTGCCTGCATCTTCATGAGTACACCCAGTTTTCCATGTTCCATGCTTAAAGAAGGTTATAGGCAACAAGATCCCAGTTCAAACTATATTTCCAGAACTTGAAGAGGAAGGGAAAATCATATTGGAGCCTGAAGCCATCACTGGCACAAGAGTTCACCAGTTGAGGAATAGATCCATTTCAGAGTATCTCATTAAATGGAGGAAACTACTGGCTAAAGATTCCACTTGGGAAGATGAGGCTTTTATACAGAAGCATCCAGAGTTACTCAAGCGTTGTGGACAACACGTGTCTCAAGGGGAGGGGCATGTTAAGCCCTAATATTGGCTTATTACCCCTTAATTGGGGCATATGACATTAGTAATGTTATTTTATTTATGTCGGATTTATTCAATTAGTTGTAATTATACCTCCTAGTCTCCTATATATACCAAGGAGACATTTTCATTTGGAATCATCTTGGAATTGTACATTTATGTGGGCATAAGGAGGTTGCCCCCTCGAAGAGGCTTATTATCTGAGTTTCTCTCTTTTTCAAGGCATTGAGTACTTATTCTGAGGTTTTTCTATGCTATATTTTGGAGCAACACTTGTTTCATTAACAAAATAATCATGTGACACTTCAATAGTAGTATTAAAAGGGTTCCTACTATGATCAGCTGAACACCTTCCACAAAGAAAATTATCCTTTGAAAAATTACCCTCATGATCATCCTCATCGACACACTCATCTCTTGTCTCATAACTAGAAAAATAGTTAACTATATTTTTAAATTCACCTTCCTGGTATAAGTTATGAGCATATAAATATGCATTCTCAGTGATAGAAAAATCATATTTATCAATTTCAAGACCTAAAAAAGAATTGAAATCTGAAAATGATGTAGAAAGTTGTCCCAAATCTGACTTATGTTCATAAAAATCCTCGTGTCCATATCCTTATTCGAGTTGATCTGCATCCAAATCTGATTTGTACTACTCATAAGCTTTACTTTGTTCAAAAATTTCATCCCAAAACTACTTTGGCAGCCTCCCACAGACTCAACAATTCTCCTCGATCTCCTCATCATTAGTAAACATTTTTTCAAGGGATGAGGATTTCCTCTCTCTAAGATAAAGGAACAACTCTGGATGTTGAGCTATCATATAATACACCATGCCAGCAGTTTCAGAAGGATGAATCTCCAAAGGTATACTACAATAAAAACTGTGAAACCTCATGTTAAATGTAGCAAGGGATTCTTCCTTCCCTCTTCTCATATTATTAATTTTGTTCAAACAATGATAAATAGATTTGTTTTCACCCCAATATCTTGGGAATACACGATGAAAATCAGTCCACGAACAAATAGAACAAGGCTTCATATTTCTAAACCATAAAGCAGCATCCTAACCAAGGATTTGGAAAATAACCTTAAGATAACATCCTCATGCATGATTTTGAAATTATCAACGAAATCCTCAAAAGCTTCCATGTGCTTATCAGTTGCAATACGATCGTCTCCATTAAACAAAGGAAGGTATTCAAAGAACAATGGAGGGTAATAATTTAGGATAGGATGTAGCTTAAGAGGTTTAAAAAATTCTCTGGTTCTTAAATGAACTTCAAAAGGTTGAACACAAAGGTCAACTGGTTGATTGCAAGGTTCAACAGGGACCTCAGAAGGATATCAACTTCGTAATCCAAAAGTTTACAATATGAATCAATTTCAGGATAAATTGAAACATATACCTCATATTTATCAATAGATTCACATGATGGGATTAAATCAGTGCATGAAGAGGAAAAATATTCATAACTCAGGGGAGAATATGAATTTGTAGGCTTACAGTCATTGGAATAAAAAAAAAATAGGATGATCCTCTTTACATGCAAAGGGAAAGATAGGAATGAACTGATAAAGAAGAACAAAAGTTCATGGAGAATGATAATGAGATAATACCTGGTTTTTCCATTCCATGCTTTCATTTTTTTTTTGTTAACAGGATTCTTCCTCTAGTGGAGTCTTATATTGTGGAGTCGCTAGGTGAAAGGGTATGAAGTCTAATATATGTTCACTTCTTTTTCACCATCAAGAAGAGAATCTAATCAATGTCGTTCTCCCAGGGAAGATCACTTCTTTCTTCACTCCCTGATAGCGGCACCAAAAGATGTTAGCACTAGAAGTTGACTCTTGACTACTAAAGAGTCAAGCCTAGAACACCTTGTTTCAAAATGTTTAAAGAAAATATTTTTAGAGAGGTGGGGGGATCACACTCTTGATCTCAATGGAGATTGATGAATGAGCTATTAAAACTACTTCCCTATGTGCAGCATATCAAGTAAATAAAACCTTAGTTTGAGTAAAAAGAGAGTATGAGATATGATTAAGGAGAATTAATGGAACAAAACTGACAATCATCAAAGAAAATTTGTTCTTTAATATACTTGACCAGTAGAATAATAAACCTACACTCAGAAATCCTTTCTGAACAATATTTAAAAGACTCAAACACACATGTGGAAAAGATTGCACTATACAAAATAGAGAAACCTTTTCAGCACATACATACAGTCATATGGGCATATAATAGTAATGATATGTTCAAGATGAGGAAATAGGAGTGATAAACAAAGATGATAGATACACACCAACCATAGAATTTATTAACAGTTGAAATATTTACATAGGTAGGATGGATCAAAATAGCCTTATAATTAGAACCTTTAAGCCAAAACAGGGATCCCACCAGTTCTTTTTCTACTTCATCCAATATATAGTGTTTTACATTGGTTACATGCATTTATAGTCAATCTAATAGTCAGGGACATGTCAAAACTAATCCCTACAAGTGCTCAAGGTGAATTTCTTCCTCTATCTACTGATATACAAAACAATAAACGGTTTACAAAAAATATCATATAATTAAGGAAACAACCTTGCATAGAAAAAGCTCTTTGGTTGACTTGATATCCACCTGGATGATTACACTGCATCTTCCTCTATATCCTTCTAATATATTCTTGATCTTCAATGATCCACTCAAATTAAGACTTTGACAACTCAGCAATGTTAATTGATCTGTAGAATCATCTTATCCCAAGATAGACTATAGATCCACAAAAAGGGTATCTAACTCCATCTAATTATCCATAAAGTATTTACCTTGTTTACATCCTTTCTCCATCATAAAAATATGAATCTTTGTCATATATGCTGCAAAATTGGTTGCTACAGGTGTTCCTGTAGCGCCAATATTTTCATGTGTATGAGATTGTGGGAACTTCCTGTAGCGCCATATAAAAAACATGTTTTGATCCTTTTTTAACTCCTTTCCTTGCCCAAGTTACAACAAAAACATAAAAAAAAAAGAGGAATGGTCCCTTAAATACAAGGAAATAAAAAGTTTCTTCCATTATCAATCATCTTTCAGTCAAAATTCAGGATTTTTATTGAAGGTGAAATTATCAAACTGCAAATTCTTCTTGAAAAATTGATGTAGCTATTTCTACCAGCAATTCCAAACTATTCCTTCTTGTCTACTTGGTTTGAGAATGAGTTTGTATTCTCATGAGCTTATCCCCTTCATATCTGATCATAGGGTTTGGGCCTTTCTTATTCTTTTTACTCCATTTTCTTGCAGAAGCTCTGTCTTTTCTTGTAGGAGTATTTTTGTTTGTTTTCAAACCTCCCTTCTTATACTTATTCCTCTCAGACTTAGTTAGTGGAATTTTCTTTCTTGTTGATGGCTCCTCTTCACCTGACCCATCCAACACCAAAATACAAAACCTTGAGAAACACTTAAGAATCACCTTTGTCAAGCATCTGGTCGTAGTTTTGGGATGTACTACTGGAAATCTTATTGTCAATTACTTGGAATTTGAACTTATTTGATGGCAACTATCAAAGCTCTGGTTTTGACAGCTACTATGTTTTCTTAAAAAAAAATTGTCAAACAAAGCCAAGAGATATAACTATGTAAGTAATAGAGTAAGCAACATTCCAACTTGAATAAAAATTTATTTGCAGAATCCAGAGCACCACGGATATAAATGAGTAATATCTCTTAAATATACGTTGGCACTAAGGTGGAAAAGATGCCAATAACAATACCAGTAATCAACCAACTGATAATCATTGATTACATGTGTGGCTTCAACACCTGCATACCTTTGGAGATTTTGTTGTTTACAGTTGGCGATTATTCTCTTCATTTTTAAATTCAATACCAGTCGCTACAGGTGTTCTTGTAGGGATTTTGATTTAATGGAATGTTAGCTTTCTTATGCCAATAGCTCACGGGAATTTCCATGTCATTTATAAATGGAGTGGTAGTTATAATATAAAGTAATTATGATCAATGGAATAAACGTAGAGTGGAAATGAGAGTGGAACTATGAGGTGGATGGGTAGGTAAGGTGGGAGAATGAATGGGATGAGGTGAGATAATGAGTGAGGTTTTTTTATTTTTTATTTCATTTATTTTACTTAAAATATAAAATCAAAAGTAACATAATGATTTTATATTAAAAATAAAATTCTACTAAATGAGATTTGGCATTGGAAATGGATGTTTCAAAGAAGTGACAGGAGTAGCACAATAAAATAGGAAAGCATATGGAGCAAAATAGAACAGTTGCAGTGCTACTTTAGCAAAAAAAATTACCGAGGTCTAGAACTTCCTGTAGCACCTTTTGAGGCCACAATTTGACACTGTAAATATTGATATTAACATGGAGGATTCTTGTCCTCCCCTCCACTAGAACTATTGTTGATAGTCTTTTTAATTGGGTGGGCCACTGGAGCACTGCTCCTGGTGGTAGTATTCTTAGGAGTGACAACTGAAGATTGAGCACTTCTTTCACTGAGAATTTTTCCTTTTTGCTTGTAAATATCATTACTGCTAACTAATGTTTCTAAACTGCTAGCATTATGTGCAAGAGTGCTTTGGATGTTAAATTCTTCTTCTTCTCTCAACACAGTTTGAATGAAAGAGTTATTGAACCCTACTAATAGCATATGTCCAACAAATATTTTGTTTGGATCAAAACCTTTGATCTTTTCAACATAATTTAAACTCACATTGTTAAAATGATTTGCAAATTCATTAATTTTATTTAAATTTTAGAATACAAACTCTCTAATCTTCCATGGCAGGAGAATAAATATATGTTTCCTTGTTTCATGGAAAAAATGAAACCGGAAATTATTTTTCCTCGCTACCTCTGTAATAAATAATTTATCGGGCACATAATAAGGAAGGAAAGAAGGATTTTCTTTTGAGTAGAATATCCTTATGATATTATGATTCTCCATTTTCTCTATTCACTCTAGTGAATATCCATGCAATTTCTCAAAAGGGATTCTCTAGAGATTCAACCTGAATACCAGTTATGTCTGCTGGGAAAGATGCAGGATTCTCCAAATATTCTGGGAGGAGGTAAAGAAATTTGTTATGTTTCTTCAATAATTCTATGCAATCTTCACCTTTAAAAGTAAGAGTTGGATCTAGCAGTTTCAACATCTTGCAAAAGACTTGAGGTGAAAGAGAAATCGAAGAATGTCCTTGGAGTTGTATGATTCTTTGATTCAGTATGTATTTTTCCACACCATGCAACAATTTCCTTACAAGCAAAAACCTCTGGAACACAACCAATGCGAGCAATTCCATATGTCCAAATTATGTTCTTATATTTTTGTGCGATAGGAGGGGAGGAATAATACCAGTATGCTCTCGACCACTGAAAGTTTTGATCTTTGCGACCAAAAATATTTAGAGTATCGCCACATAAATTTTGTCGAGTTGATGTTTCCATTAAGCTGACAGAAATATTCCTTCAACTAGATAATGGCCTCAAATAAACCCTTTTGGAAAGCTAATGATATTTTAATCCCTCAGCAAATGAAGATTAAATGAGAATTTAATGAAAAAATCATCAAACCTTTCACCATTAATGACGATATTTTTGTGGCTTGTACAATAGTTGTTAGAATTTAAACAGTACTTAATGAGTATTTGGAAAAACAATAAAATGGTGGAGATGAGTGTGAGAGAATTTCAATATAATATTTTCATGAACCCAACAACCTGTGGTTGTAGAGATGATAAAAAATATACTAAGTGTAGAGGAACAGTCAGTCGGACTCATGTGCATGAAAAACTGAATACTTTGGATCCTGACACCTGCGACGAGGCTAAAATTTAAGTGATGGTCGAAATGTAGATCATGGAATTTGAAGTGCAAAGTGAGGGTCACAGAAAAAGGAGAGGAAATGTTTGAACCCGCGAACCCGCAAAATTGAAGAGAAAGTCTAAGTGATGAAATGGACTTATGAAATAAGTAAGTGAATGGAAATGAAATCCCTCCAACCCATGAAATATAGTAAATATTATATACAATCTTTATAGGAAAGGGAAAAAATAATTGAATTAATAAATCAGGAAAAATATTACAACCAAGCATTGGCATTGTCAAGCTCTTTCTAGCAGTGCAATGCTCCAATACACATGTAGCCTCCATGAATTCCATCACCATATCTTGAGCACTTTGGCACCACTAAATCTCTTAGATACAAAATGCGACTCACAATATCTCAATCACAAATTCTGAGGCTATTCTCAATTCACCATTAATTAATTCCTCATCACTTATTCTTTCCAATTAGACATTCCTTTAGAAGATTCCTCCATTTACTGATTGGAGAGAAATCCATGAGGAGGTTAGGATAAGAGGTTAGGATCTCACTAAATCAGTAGAGATGGGTGAGATCCAAAATGATTGGTAAAAAAATCATCATCGAAGCTTCTCTTCTAGAATCTTCGAGAATTTCTTCTCTTTACCCACGTACAAAATTTGTCACACCCTTAAACCTAAGAAAAAAGTGGCATTGTCGCACCTTATAGTGATGTAGCATGCAACAAGTGTAGTTGTCTCACCTTGCTAGAAAGAAAAATACGACAACTCTATAATTTAGGGATTTTTTAGAGTTGATCCTTCCCAAGAAGACTTTCCCTCAGTTTTATTCCAAAGTTTTATGCTTTAGATGTCAGAGAAAAGGTAGTATCACTTGACATTGAATTGAATATTAATTTAGGATCTTTCACCTCACCAGTGCTTCCTGCTAAATCTATTTATGCGAGTCTTATGAATAATTCTTCTCTTTTCACTATAGCTTCATTGCATGCTTGGACAATGTTTCCCAAATTCTTGATCTTTTCTTTCCAACAAGAATTTAGTTGTTTGATCTGACTAGGAGAAGGTGGATATTCTTCTCCCCTCTTTAATTTTGTTATGTTTTAGACTTTTATCCCAAATGGTAAAACAACATCTGTGTAAAATATTTCTTCATTCTTAAAATCATCTTGGAGATACTCATGAAATCCATGTGCTCTTGAACCAAAAGAAACAATATTTTTAGATACCTCCCAGGCCTTATTATCAATGACATTCTCTTTTGATATTTTTCTCAACATAATTTCGAACTGTTGTAAGCAAACTTGATGATCCCTTTAAATTGATACCAGGTTTAATTGGTTTAATCATTGTCATAGGATTAGCCAAGATGGGAAGAGGCATCAAGGCAATCTCTAATTCTTTTATTTTCTCCCTTAAGTTGGCATTCTTAGCCTCTAAACCATCAACAGAGTCGTCTAGTGCATCCCCAGTTGCCCTATGAATTTTGGAAATCTGTGATGGTCACATATTCTTGAGGTCGACCTTTGAGTGGGATTTTCCTTCTTATTTTTCTGGTCAATTATTTCTACAATCAACTTTTTAGATTCTTTGCGAAAAAAAATTCTCTGAAAAGTGAAAGATTCTTCCTCACTAAAGGTTCATTACCAATAACTTCTAGTAAAGAATCTTTCTGAGAAATATGCTCCTGTTGTTCTATTGTAGGAAATATTTTTTCAATGTATGATTCTAGTTCCATATCTTCCAAGGAAAAGCTTTGGATATCATTTTCTATTAGATTATTTTCTTCCTCTTGCACTTGGGGTTTTTCTCTTCTTTCTCACAGGAAACTTGTCTGAACTTTCAATTTTTCTAGAGGGAGGATTCTTTTCCCCCCCTCCACTGGAACTATTGTTGACGTAATTTTTAATTGGGTGGGTCACTAGAGCACTACTCCTTGAGGTAGTATTCTTAAGAGTGACAACTGGAGATTGAGCACTTCTTTCACTGGGACTTTTTCCTTTTTTCTTGTAATGATCATTACTGCTAAGTAATGTTTCTAAATCTCCAACGTTATTTACAGGAGTGCTTTGGTTGTTAACTTCTTCTTCACTCAAGATAGTTTGAATGAAAGAGTTATTGAACCCTACCAATAGCATATGTCCAACAAAGATTTTGTTTGGATCAAAACCTTTGATCTTTTCAGCACACTTTAAACTCACATTGTTAAAATGATTTGCAAATTCATCAATTTTATTTATATTTTTGAAGACAAACTCTCCAATCTTCCATGGCAGGGGAATAAACTGCTTTTTCCTTTTTTCATGGAAAAATTCCAACCATAAATTATATTGCCTCACTACCTCTGTAATAAATAATTTATCAGGTAAATAATATCGAAGGAAAGAAATATTTTCCTTTGAGCATAATATCCTTATGATATTATGATTCTCCATTTTCTCTATTGTCCCTTTTTTCTCTAAAAATTTGGTATCTTCCACGGGTATCCTGGGAGTGTTTTCACCCAACAAATTTTTTTTGAAGATTGAAACAAATTCATTATACACTTCATAAAAAAATAGAGGGGTTTTATGCATCCATAGTGCATAATAACAAAAGGTAATGGGATATGCTTCACAATTTACCCTTTTACTGATGGTCAAATTTTGGAATTGGCAACAATGCACGATAGAAAATTTCAAATAAGAGTCCATAAATAATTTTCTATCTTTTTGTATTGCAACAATTGGGAAGAAATTTCGATAGAAATGATCTTTCCCCAATCAAAAATAGCATTTTCTTGGACTGAAAATACATAATATATAAAATCATCTGAGATATAGAAGCAGTGTTCTCCTGACCTATCACTCTATTGAATAGCCATGCAATTTCTCGATAGGGATTATTTAGATATTCAACCTAGATTATGGTTATGTCTGCTGAGAAAAATGCAGGATTCTCCAAATACTTCGGGAGGAGGTCAAGCCCACTCTTATGTTTCTTCAATAATTATCTGCAATCTTCACCTTTGAAAGTAAGAGTCAGCTCTGGTAGATTCAACATCTTGTGGAAGACTTGAGGTGAAAGAGAAATTAGAGAATCTCCCTGGCACTGTATGATTATTTGATTTGGTATGTATTTTTCCACACACCATGCAACAATTTCCTTACAATCAAAAACCTCTGGTACACAACCCGCGCAAGAAATTCTAGATGTCCAAATTACATTCTCGTATTTTTGTGTAGTAGGAGGGGAGGAATAATACCAGTATGCTCTCGACCACTGGAAGTTTTTATCTTCACGGCCAAAAATATTTAGAGTATCTCCACAAAAATGTTGTCGAGTTGATGCTACCATTAAGTTGACATAACTATTTCTTCAACTGGATAATGGTCTCAAATAAACCTTTTCGGAAAGCTAATGATATTTTAATCCCTTGGAAAATGAAGATTAAATGAGAATTTAATGAAAAATTCCTCAAGCCTTTTTCCATTAATGAAGATATTTTTGGGGGTTGTACAACAGTTGTTAGAATTTAAATAGTACTTAATGAGTATTGGAAAAAGAAATAAAATGGCGGGGATGAGTGTGATATAATTTCAATATAATATTTTTGTGAACCCACCAACCCGTAGTTTTAGAGATGATAAAAAATATACTAAGTGTAGAGGAACAGTTGGTCAAACTCGCATGCATGAAAAATGGAATACTTTGGATCTTGACACTTGCAACGAGGTTAAAATTTAAGTGATGGTCGAAATGTAAATCACTGAAGTTGAAGTGCAAAGTGAGGGTCACGGAAAAATGAGAGAAAATGTTTGAACGCGTGAACCCGTGAAATTGAAGAGAAACTCTAAGTGTTGAAATGGAATTATGCAATGAGTAAGTGAATGGAAATGAAATCTTTCCAACCCATGAACCCGTGAACTAAAATATGGTTAAGTATAGTAACCCGAAAAGGGAGAAAGGAAGGGATAAAAGGAAATAGGAATAAGGGGAGGTATAGAAGGGGGAAAAGAAATGAAGTAAAGAAGTGGGGAAAATAGAATGTGGAAAGGAAAAATGGAAGCACAAAAAGGTATCAACAATTGGATCCAACTATGGGATGATGACCCCCTGTGGGTTGTCAAGAATCCAGAATCTTCATGACCAGATGTTTCTATCCTTTGGGCTATGGAGTCGAAAAGTAAGGATGTACAAAATAAATTGAAAACTATGTACAAGGAGACGAGAAAATTTCAAGCGAAGAAACTTTTCAAATGTTTCTCATTAATAGGCAGCATTAAAATTTTCCCATTCATGTCTTTGAGCATATATGCATTAAAACCAAGAATATTTTCAATGATATATGTTCCAATCTAGAGTGCTTCAAATTGTGTGTGCATCGATGGTTTCTCTTTAGCTTTGTTCCATAGTAACACCAATTCACCCTTTTGAAAATTCTTTATGGTTGCAATCTGATCAAAATGTTTTTTGATACTTTGTTGTCTCTTAGAAGTTCTATTCAAATATTCACTTCGTTCTTCCTCCACTTTTAATAATTGATTCATTCTCTTTTGCATAGGTGTACTATATGTTGCATCCTTTGTATTAACCACACAAATCAATTCATTTAACTAGAGGTTGATTGGAATTTTTTCTTCTTTCCCATAAACCAACATATACGGAGACATCCCAATACTATCTTTCAGAGTCATTTTGCTCGCCCATAGAGCATCTGTCAATTTAAAATGTTAATTCTTTTGGTTCTTATCAACAGTTTTCTTCAATATTTGAATGAGTGTCTTACCATTCCCTTATGGATAATAATTTGATGACTTCCACATGACTATGTCATATTCTCCACAAAATTCTGTAAATTTTGACATGATGAAAATTGAACCATTATCAGTAATGAATTTTTCTAGGACACCAAACCTTGACAAAATATTATCTTTGGTAAACTTAATAAACTCTTTAGAATCGACCCTTTTTAATGCTACTATTTCCAGACACTTCGTAAAATAATCTATAGAGGTGAGGATATATATATGTGTCATTTACTTGATTTTGGGTTTATTGGTCCAATGACATCCAGTCCCCATTGGGAAAATGGTCGTTCTACAGATATAGGTTGTAATGGCATTGCATATTTTTTTCATTTCTCTGAAATTTTTTGACAAGATACACATTTTCTTATGGTAGCATATGAGTCCTTAAAAACTGATGGTCAATATAATCCAACTCTTATTATTTTATGGGTTGGGAAGGTGGGCGCAAAATTTTCGCCACATATACCTTCATGGAATTCTTTCATCAATTCTTGAGCTCTCTTTTCATAAACACACCTTAACAATATGTCATCATAGCTCCTTCTGAATAATACATCAGAAATCATTACACACTGATTTGACTTGATTTTCAATGTTCTTCTCTCCTTTGGGTTCATGGTGATTGGAAATTGTCTAGACCTTAAGTAAAATATAATATCTTTATACCATTCTGAAGTATCCATAGGTTCTCCAACTGAAATAAAAATTACTCCATCCAAAGAATCACCATTGGCAATGATATTACACAGACCTTGTCCTTTGACTGCTTTTAAAGGCTTAATTTCAATGTTATACTCTTGAATATTTTCCAACCAATTTTCCCACTTTACTTCTCTTAATTTCTGATTTAAAAGCATCTTCACGGGAGAGGATCGAACATATGCAATGACATGAGAATTTAATATGTAAATCTGAAAGTGCGCCACTGCTTTTACAAGAGACATGGTTTGCTTCTCTTATTATGAATATCTTAATTCATAATCATGAAGGGTTTTTCTCATGAAACTAATTGGCATTTCTTCACCCTTGTAATTTCTTTGAGTAAGAAAAGATGCTACAATAGTTTCCATTGAAAATGAATAAATGATGAAGTCTCTTTGGAAATCTGGGCTAATGAGGATTTGGGTTGTAGTAATTTCCTTTTTGATATTACTAAAATATTCTTGTGTATCCTAGGTCCATTCAAACATTTGATCATTTTTCAACAATGAATTGATTGGCCTCATAATACTTGCATAAGTCAAGGAAACATATTTGTACAAAGTTGATTTTGCTAAAAAATGACTAGACCCCTTTCTTGGATGATGGAGGGTTGAGTTCATTTATATTTTTAACTCTCTTGGGATCAATATATATTCCTTCTTTGCATATTATATGGCCCAATAATTTTCCTTCAATTACAACAAACAAACACTTATTTGTATTTAAAGAAACACCATATAATCTACATCTATCAAACAATTTCCTCGGGTAATGAATGTGACCAGTCCTATTTTTTTAGTGTACCATTAAATCATCTTGGTAATCCACCATCGATTTTCCTATCAAACCCTCAAAATCATGATCCATAGCCCTTTGAAATGTAGCTCTAGAATTCTTTAAACCAAAGGGCATCCGAGCATATGCATATGTCTCCCAAGGTGTTATGAAAGTTGTCTTTGTTTTGTCTTCCTTGGCAACCAAGACTTGATTATACCCAGAAAAACTATCTAGCATGGAAATGGAGGTTGATCTCATGACTTGTTGGAGGAGAAATTCCATGTTAAGCAAAGGATAATTATCCTTTACACTTGATTTATTAAGGTCTCTGAAATATACACATATCTGAATCTCCCCAATCTTTTTTCTCACAACCATAAGATTTGAATGCCAGACAAAATGTCTGATGGGGTATATTATTCCATCTTTCTTTAATTTTTCCAATTCAACCTTTACTAGTGTCTTTAATTTGTGGTTCATCATCCTTATCGTTTTCTTTACATGCGTTTCTCCTTATCTCAAAGGAATAATGTGTTGAAATATTGTTTTATCATATGCCTTCAAATCATCATAACTCCATGTGAACACATAAAGATATTCTTTAAAAAGTGTGACATATTGATCAACTTCATCAATTGTGAAATCAACTCCCAATATGACATATTTTTGGGAACTGCCATTACCAATATTAATATTTCTTGTTTCTTGGACTTTTCGGAGCGATACTTCTTCCAGGAGATTCTTAGCATGATCATCTCTTGTAAAGTGGGACTCATACTGAACACAATTCTTTAGAACAAAAATGATGTCATTATCCTCATCTTCATCATCATTTGCCAAGAAATTTTCTAGTTCTTAATCATTTTCAAACACTTGTAAGTACTCATGATTTTCAGGTACAGAAGGTCAGAATATTCTCTTTACTTGAAAAGATGTTTTTCTATGAACATCATCTGGGTTCAAAAGTGAAGAAGCCAAAGAGAACGAATATGCCTTCTGATTTTTATCCCTTGGGATGAAATAAATGTTAAAAGAGATTAAATATTCCATCAATTCATTAACTCTTTTGAAATATAATTTGAGTCTTTATTTTTTAATCTTATATCTCTAGGTAACTTGATTTATTACCAACTTGGAGTCACCAATCACAATCAATTGTTATATCTTCATTTCTTGGGTGAGAATCATTCCTTGAATCAAAGCCTCATATTCTACCTCATTATTGGTGCATGAAAATTCAAGTTTGATAGCGTGTGGATGCACAATCTTTTCTGGGTTTATAAGGATAATTCTAACTCCACTCCCTAAACTTGAGCAGGCTCCATCAAATGAAATCATCCAGTAACCCTTAAAATAATTGTCTTGATTCTCCATGTCCTCAATTTGACCCATGTCTAGGATAGCATAGTTTCCAATCCCATCACCTATATAATCTTCCACTAGTTCATTATCCTTCTTTTTGAAGGAAAATGACCTCCTAGGTCCATGAGAAACTTTGATCATTGCTCCATATTTATCTGGAAGCATCATATAGCTTCTATCATTCATTATATATAATCCAATCATAGATGACCAATCTCTTCCTAGGACAACTCCATATGCAGGAGGAAGATCTACCACAACAATATTGAAAACTGTAATAATATGAGGAGCATTAGTGATCCAAGCATAAAAATATTTGGTCTCACCATAAGCTGGCACCTTCCTAGAATCAATTGCATAAATGATTTATCTTGTTTCATAATACTTGGTGTAGCTCATACCCAGCACCTCCATGACCACCAATGGCATAATATTATTTGTCGCCCTTGTGTCAACTAAACAGTTGTGGAGTGAAACATTATGATTCTCAATTGAAATATAGAAAGGTGGGACTTTACCTCTCAACTTTATTGTTGATGTGTTTTGGATTTTCTTTGTGTTGGACACACCTACCACACTTAGAGGGGGGGGTGAATGAGTGTGGGGCTCTTTTTCCCAAAACTTCCCTCTTGCACAAAAACTCATCAATTAGCATTCAACATTTATTCATTACCCATTGTTATCTAACATTTATTCATTACCCATTGTTGCCATTTCTATATTCATTTAGATGTGAGCACATATCAGCAAATATATATCAATAGCAATATATCATCAACAATTCTATCACCACAATGAACACAAATAAATACAAGTATGTATGTACAATTTTTCTTTTTATTACTGACTACAATCCTTGGGGTTTATCAAGAAAACCTAAATAGAGTACAACTTACAAGAGCACTACTTATATGCAAGACTACCATTCTCAAGATCAACCTAGATGAGGCAATAATCCTTAACATATATCAATCTGTATCATAAACAAGAGTATCAACCATGCACCAACCTCTCAGGTATTATAAATAAGTGCATCAACTATGCACCAACCTCAGCAATCAACCTCAGATAAACAAGTGCATCCAACTATGTACCATATACCAATAATGTAATAACCAATCATCAACAATGACTCAAATAATATGTACCCAACATCATCAACTATACACCTCATGTATAAAGCAACCTATCAACTACTTGTCTCTCAAATCCATGTACTCAACATGTACCTCAACCAAAAGCCCTATCAATTTCCCATCATCAAAATATGATTTGTAGCTCTAAATTAGACCTGGTGTATCTGATCATTATTCTCAGAACCTTCCTTAACTTTACAAAGAAGAGACTAGCATTTTCATCAAACTTTTCTTTAGTCTCACATGCCTAGTTTTGATTAGTCAACAACCTTAACTTGAGGTAATCATAACTTTGAACCTGTAATGTATAAATATCAATTTTCTTCTGTTTTTGTATTCATCCAAGTGGTTCTCTCTCTACTTGGAACCTCTCATAAAAGGGAGTTATAGCAAAATGACATACCTAGCTGAATTATGGCTTATTCTAAAGAGCTGCCCTTGTAGAGAGAGTGCCCGCGACAAAAATATTCAATGAAATTATTTCAAACGTTAAAAATAATACTACATTTTAATTCCCTAACCAACACATTTTGTCTCACTGAATTTTGCATCTGTTATGAAGAAGTTATGACGTTTTACCGAAACACCCGCCGATTTGACTAGTTTCAGACTGCCACAAACCCTAACATCCACAAGAGTAGTGTAACTCCCAAAATAAACGACCCACAAGCTTAATTTTAACCACAGATACTTGATATGTTTTCTCACTTGCATATCAATTCTGTATCTTTGAATCATTATAGAAAAAACTTATAGCCAAAATGGTGAGATGACATGAAAAATAACATACCATAGAAAGTAACCTCTTCAAAAGAATTTATCCTTCCTTGCATTTCATTCCTCTTTTCATTTTCCTCGGAATTTTCGCTAAGATATCATTGGTAAACCCCAGAAACATATAGATATTCAATGCTCATGTGATTCAAATGAGAGTCTTGCCTCATTTATACTCCAAGTAGCTTCCTTTAAAACATCTTTTAGGTCACTTCGCCCACTTTCCCTATTTTACGGTTAACCACTTTACTTCTCCATTAAAATTCATATTGAAATAACATTTACCTACTTCTAGGTCACTTTGACCTATTTTCCTTATTTTTTAGGGTTAACCATTTTCCATAAATAATCCTTTCTGATTTTTCACCTTACTTTATCATTTCTGATTTTGACAATTTCCTTGGATTATTTTAAATAATCCACTTGAATAAATAATATTAACCCATTTCTAGGTCACTTAACCTATTTCCTTTCCTTCTTTGTTATTTTAGGGTTAACCATTTTCCATAAATACCCTTCTTGATTTGTCACCTTATTTTATCATTTCTCTTTAGGTCACTTTGACTTCTTTGACTCTTGGGGCCTGCCTTCATGTGAGGGTCCTTCAACTGCATAAGGCCATAAATCTCAAACCAGAGGGATATGTGAAATTCCACACACTTCACCCTCGTGAAATGGCATGACAAGCACTATCCATCTAGGATAGTTTCACCAACACTTTCCTTGATCTTCATCTCAAGTATTCCTCATACAAGCATGGGTCCTCCAACCATTCTTCTAGGATAACTCAACTTCAGAAAAGCGCCTTCCCGTGAGGGCTTTCACCACAAGGGGACCACTTTGGAGTTCATCCATTTGTGTACACCTTTATCAATCATGATACAATAATGAGAGCATGGGTCTCCAACCATTCTTTTAGGATAAAATCAATCTGTAAAACATCTTCCCATGAGGGACATGCTCAAATTTACACCATAAGGGGACCACTTTGAGTTCATCCATTTGTTTACCTTTGCACGAATTGGTTTCACTTTGACATATAACATTCTCATCAAGGGAATCATATCAATCAATCACTTGACATCAACCAATGACATCAATCAAACCGTTCCATTTACATCAATGACATATGATCCAACACCCTCTAAGTAATCAAACCATTGGTATCAATGACAAACCATTGGCATCAATGACAAAACCATTGCATCAATGACAACATGATCCAACAATCTCCCCCTTTGCATTACGGAAATACTAACATTGATGTCAACACCACCACCAAACACTAATTGCCTATTGATGTCAAATGTATACAAGGTATTGCTCTACATCAATAGTCAATGTGACTATCTCTCCATATCAACTTCTCCCATCATCACATCAATCGACCAATGTGGATTATCTCTCTCCTCGACATCAATGGCAAAGGGCTTACTCCTCCTTTGGGCTACCCTTTGCTTGAACTCTCCTTGGGTTGCTCCCCTATCTAAATTCCTTTGATCTTCCTCCTAATAATCTTTCTCCTTTTGAACAAGGGATATCACTGATGTAATAACACTCAAATCATATCAGCCATGCTCCCCCGGGAACCATGCCTGTCTCTCCGTAGATCCGAGCAAATCTGGATCCACTGAATCATGCCTGCCCTCTTTCTTCAAATATATAGGTCTCTTTTCTTGGTATGTATCCGATACAATTATTCTCCTCCTAGAATCATGGGAAGAATAATGATTCCCCAAGGGTATGTCTCCCCATCTTTCTCTCTAAGATGAACAATATATACCAAATGACGACATCCTTGGACCTCGTCGCATCAAACTTGTGCCATACCATACATCATGAAACAAAAGATGTCACCAATGAAATAGAGAATCATGAACAATATATCCACCTTCAAGTAAATCATGTACCAAATGTGCCCACCATGTGACAACACCCATGTACATCAAACTATGTACATCAACAATAAAGCAAAATATATCATCAATGAAATGTATCCACCTTATGCTAGCATATGCATCTACTAATATGCCAACATGTGTATCCGCCAACATGCCAAACAATGTGCAAATACCATCCATGAGTGTACCATCATACATCATTACTGCACTAAGCAAGTATATATCAACCATACAATAAGCTAAGATTCCCCAATGATGTGTGTACACACAATGATTATCAATCTACATGTCTAAATGTGTACCCCATCCACATGAAAAAATGCACCATGATATCCAACAATACCATATATACTTCCACAATATATCATAAGATATATTAATGAAACTTCAAAAAGTACCATAAAATACCTAAATGGGATCAATATCAATCCATACTTATGGGTTAGTGCTATGCACCCAATTTTATTTTCCATAATCCAATAGATGAACACTTAAACTCCGCAGTTATAGTGTCAACTCCCCAATAAACAATGTCAAACTCGCAGAACAAAGTTATACCTATCACATTCAAACCTGGGCCATGTGCATTGCCTTTTTCACAGGGCTTTACAACAGACACACTCACGATATTAGTAAATGAGTGCATGTGTACATGCTGACCTATTCAAGGTCGTAACGTGAGACGCTGACTGTCACTGACATACATTCTCAGATGTGCCTCTTGAGACCACTGAGCACTGACTTATTTTTACTTCATTCTTTCTTCTAGCTATGCTATGTGAACTCCTCATCATGTACTTTCTTCTGTGTTCCATCACCTTGGTATTTGTGGCCAAATCCACTACAACCCAGAAAGACCCTCATAGAGTTACAAAGGAATGTGAATATGTCCTATTTGATCACATCTCCAACACCTTGTGGTGTTATAGAATCTTCCATTATATCTTCTTTTCATAATATCTACATTCAAAAGCTTTTGTGACCATATCCATTACATGAATAACAATGCCCACAAAAATACTTTCATACCTTTGCTTTAAAATCCCAAGAATAGCTTCTGATGTCTCTCCCTTGCTTTATTCTTTGGAAATTTTCCTTTCCTTGTGTAGATGGTTGTTTCAACATTGTTCTCTTCTTGATAGATTTGTCTCATTTCTTTTGAGGTGCTTCTGTTTCAGCATGTGTATCTTCCTTGTATCCAAGAGACCTCATTTATCACATGATGATCTTGACTTTCCAAGATCTCATCCAAGATTCAAGGAGCTATTAAAGAATTTGTTTGACTTTTCCACCTTCTTCTAAGGTCAACAATTTCAGCTTCTAACTTACAACATGACTCTTCCTTTTCTACTTCATTTGAATCTTCTCAATAGTTCTCTATTCCCTCATTTCTTCAATTTGTGTCTTGAGGAAGGACAATATTTCAAAACTTTTTACTAATCTCATCATCTATATACATTCATGTCTTTTCCACCTTTAGTCTTGTGATCTCTCTTCTTCCTTTTCTCTCTAATTCTAGAACTCTCTTCTGTTCTTTGAGCATTCCCTTTAACTCTTCAAGATGTGTCTTTGACTCTCCTAAGAAACTTCTTAGTTAAAGGGAATGCTCAAAGATAGTTATAGTGTGTATAAAAATGATCTCTCCTATACATGTATAATCCCCAATTTCCTTTGTGCCTTTAATAGATTTCCTTTCATTATTTTCATATGGGATAAATACCATCAAACTTTTCACACAAAACTATATCTACATCTTCTCTTCACTTGTAGAGAAAAAATTCATCATCATCATCATTGTATCTAAGGGCTTTAGAGTGTTCTTTACCTTCACTTGAAATATCCTCATGATCTTCCTTTTGCCAATATCAACACATACTTCTTTGCTTTTTATTTGAAATGTCTTCAAGATCTTCCTTTGTGCTATTATCACATTTAGAAATAAAGCATCAAGAGTTTTGATGATTCCTTACCTTTGATGATCTTAATGGAGAGGTCTTCACTTCTCTCTTTGTTTGGACACGCCTCTAGTTTAGCCATTATAGATCCTGGCGGAAGTGTGCATTGTCCCATGCTCTCTTTGATAGGGATTGAGAGTCCACTCAAGAATTGTCTTGAGAGACAATGCATCATTCTTCCTTCTTTTGAGCTGCAAACTTTGACTTGTTCTTCAATGAACATATCCACCGATGGTTGCCTTCCAAATAGCTGCTCCCATTGTCATCAACATATTCTCATCTCTATTCTCCAAGTAGAATAGTTTCTTCATCAAGGATTGAACTTTCATCATCCATTTGTGTGTCTATGGATCTCCTCTGTTTGTTAAGGCTTTCTGTAGTGAAGGCCCCATTCGACAATTAGAACTTGGACACACCTACCACACTTAGAGGTGAATGAGTGTGGGGCTCTTTTCCCAAAACTTCCCCTTGCACAAAAATTCATCAACCAGCATTCAACATTTATTCATTACCCATTGTTGTTGGCTTATAGCCATATTTAGATGTGAGCACATATCAGCAAAATATATATCAGCAATATATCAACAATTCATCACCACAATGAACACAAAGAACACAAGATGTATGTACAATTTTCTTTTTGTATTACTTCAGACTACAATCCTTGGGTTTACCGTACAACAACCTAATAAAGTACAACTCTACAAGAGCACTGAGCTCTATATGCAAGACTCAGAAATTTCAATATCAACTGAGATGAGGTAACAATCCTCACCAGATATCAACCTGCATCATAAACAAGAGCATCAAACCATGCACCAACCTGGTATATAAACAAGTGCATCAACCACCAACCTGTAATCAACCTGTACTCATAAACAACAAGTGCATCCAACCATGTACCAAGTATATACTCAACAATGCTCTTTCAACCAATCATCAACAATGACTCAACAATATGTACCAACATCATCAACTATACACCCTATGTATGTGCCAACTCATCAACTACTTGTCCTTAAATCCATGTACTCAACATGTACCTCAACCAAAAGCCCTCATCAATTTCATCATCAAAATATGATTTGTAGCTCTGAAATAGACCTGGTGTATCTGATCACAGTTCCCCGTGAAACCTTCCTTAACTTTAACAGCAAGAGACTAGCATTTTCACTGAACTTTTCTTTAGTCTCACATGCCTAGTTTTTGGATTAGTCAACAACCCCTAACTTGAGGTGTAATTATAACTTTGAACCTTTAATGTATAAAGATCTCAAACTGATACACACAGTTCTTCACAGGCTTTTATGCACCCTCCAAGTGGCACTACTTGGAACCTCAAAAGGATTTATAGCAAAATGACATACCTTGGTGAATTCCGGCTTATTCTAGAGAGTGTTCCTAGAGATGCGTCTCCGCATTAAAATAATATTCAATGAAATGATTTGAAATGTGTTACACAAAGATACTACGACTCTTTGCAATCTCTAATCCCAACACATTTTTTTACTGAATTTGGATCTGTTCTAAAGAATTTATGACGTTTTTAACTGAAACAAATGTTTTAGACTAGTTTCTGTGGATCTGCCACAAACCCTAACTTCCTACGAGTAACTCCAAAAAATAAAACGACCCACGTATTAATTTAACCACGATACTTGGATATGTTTTCTCACTTGCATAGAAATTTTAGGATCTCAATCATTATAGAAAAAAGTTATAGCGTAAATGGTGAGATGACCCGAAAATAACATACCATAGAAAGCACCTTCAAAAGAATTTTCCTTCCTTGCATTTCGACATTATTTTCTTCATTTTCCTCGTAATTTCAATATATCATTATAAACCCTAATAATATGATATCTTCACATGCCTCAAGTGTAACGTTTGAGAGAGCTCTATTCTATTTATACCTCCCAAGTCTTCCCCTTAAAAACATCTTCTAGGTCACTCTGACCACTTTCCTTATTTTAGGAAATTAGAAGTGGACCCAACACTTCTAATTTCTCCATTAAAAATTATTATTGAAATAATATTTACTCATTTCTAGGTCAATACTTGACCTATTTCTCTTATTTTTAGGGTTAACTATTTTCCATAAATAATCCTTCTTGATTTTTTTCACCTTACTTTATCATTTCTTGATTTTGTCACTTCTCTTGATTATTTTAAATAATCCACCTTGAATAAATAATATTAACCCATTTCTAGGTCACTTTAACCTATTTTTCCTATTTTTAGGGTTAACCATTTTCCATAAATATTCCTTTCTTCTTGATTTTGTCACCTTATTTTATCATTTCTCTTTTAGGTCACTTTGACTTCTTTGACTTTGGGGGCTTCTAAGCCTCTCATGTGAGGGTCCTTCAACTCTCAGGTTATAACTCTCAAACCAGAGGAGTTATGTGGAAATCTACATACCACCGTAGTTTGTGACAAGCACTATCCATCTAGGATAGTTTCACCACCTCCTTGATCTTCATCTCATTATTCCTCATACAAGCATGGGTCCCTCCAACCATTCTTTCTAGGATAACCTTAACTGTGAAAGCTGCCTTCTTCCCTGAGGGCTTTCACCATAAGGGGACCACTTTGAGTTCATCCATTTGTACACCTTATCAATCATGATAAGACAATAATGAGAGCATGGTCCCAACCATTCTAGATAACCAATCCGCAAAGCGTGTTCCTTTGAGGGCTTTCACCATAGGGGATCTCACTTTGAGTTCATCCATTTGTTTACCTTTGCATCGTATTGTTTTCACTTGACATATAATATACTCAAGGGAATCATATCAATCAATTACTTGACATCAAAAATTGGTAATTAGTGTTCAACCAATGACATCAATCAAACCAAACCATTTACATCAATGACATATGATCCAACAATCTCCCAAGTAATCAAACCATTGGCATCAATGACAACATGATCCAACACTTTGGACTTATGATAATGGCCTCCATTCTTCCATATGGGTCATACAACAATCTAAGAATATTTTCCCTTTGTTGAGGGATCTTCACCACTTCCGTGAAGGGAAGAGTAATCCTCAGCTTACTCAAATCCTCTACAATGTTATATTTCATCTGGGGAGGGTTCAATGTCATATGTTTATTTTTTGTTCCAGTATTACTTATCACATTTTTATTGGCCTCTTTTTCATTCCCCTTCTCTTTATCTTTTTCTTTTTCCTTTTCAGAATCATCTTTATTTTTGGATTTATTTACAAATGCCAGGTGTTTGGGAAACATTATCTTGTGAGTCAGGATCATTGTCACCTTGTTCAAATATATACATGGACATCTCACATTTTTCTGTCTGTACAGTTTCAAAATTTTCCTCCGGTAAATAATCATTTTCTTTCTCAACTATTTTTTCATCATATATCTCATCCAAAACAACTACATTTGGAACTGGTTTCCTAGGGACCCTTTGTCTTTGTTGATTATTAGTATTTTCAAACCTCACTCTATTTTATTAGGGAAGGTTCCTTCTTTGTTCTTGAACCGACATTCTCGGGTTTGCTATATAATTATCACCCCTTCTCAATCTGGTGATTTCATTTTGCATTTATCTGATGGTTTTATTCATTTGTGCAATATCAATCCTCTGCTTCGTTTCTTGTGCTTCAACAGGGTCTACCTTCACATCTAGTATGGTTCCCTTAAAATCCCTCCTCTAGTGGCTTGATTCTAAATCAACCACACCTTTTGATCTTCATTTTTTCTCTAACTAGAGGCCCCTTAATCATCAATATTCATAATTCCCAGTTGCCTCTATACTTTTCCCACGATGATATCAGGGTTAGCACCCATTTCAATCATGATTTATTCCATTTTCGTGCCTTTAGTCATTTCTTCCTCTAGGGTATCCATTTGAGATGTTATAATAGTAAACTTTACATTTGGTGGCATGGAGTTTTTATAACAACCAAGTATCATTGGGTCATTCGGCCTTTTATCTTTTGGAATCTTAGTCAGAGTTTTATTGAATCTGAGATTGAAATATCGTATTCTCTCATTCTCCTTTATACCAATCTCGGTGAAATTAGTAAGAATAGTATGATACGTGACTGGGGGGGCAAACATAGTCATAAAAATGGCTTTAATATCATCAAATGGACCAATTGATCTAGTGTGTAATGTTGTTTACCATTCATAAGCTCAACCCAATAAGGTTTGAAGAAAAAACCATATCATCACATCATCATGTTCAACACAATGAAAATTACAAACATCTATGAATAAATCAAGTTGTCTTTTGGCATCAATTGTTCTGTCTCCAGAAAATTATTTTAGAGTAACCTTAGGGAGAACAGGGAGGTCATGTTACTCACCTAGAAGATCGAGGAGGGAATCTCTTATTCTTCTCTGGTTTCCAAATCTTCTTCCTTCTTGATTTCTTCCACCACCTCCTTTGTCTCCTTGTCTTTCTTCATGAGGTTCTCTTCGTGGTTCTTCTCATGGTTCTTCATGCCTTTATTCATTTCTTCCCGCCATGTCTGGAGGTATTTCAGGAATATGTTTTTCTCTTCTTAGAATATGCAGTTTAGTTATTTTACTTCTAGTGATAGGTCCCTTGTATTTATCCATCTTCAATTCCAGCTTTGTTCTTGTGTTCTTCGAGATTTTCTTTCGTTTCTTCGATCTTATCTTTCCTCTCTCCTTTGTATTTGTAGAATTTCTCTTTCTTCTTCTTAGACCAATGTCTGCCAAGATATTTCCAATTCTTCCTTGGTCTCGGCTGTTATTATTACAATATTTTATAGCTGATGTAAAATGCTTCATTGATTATTCAATCCAATTTCTAATTGGAGTTTATCATCCTGAGGGAAAGTCATATATTTTAAAAAATGCTAAACCAAATTTCAAATTTTCATTCGGTTCCCCAGCATGGTCACCAAAAAAATTGATGCTTGAATCCATCACGACCAAAATGACAACCTCACGAGGATGAAAATCCTCCTGCATTTTTATAGAGATGGTACTCCTCTCTGTTTTATGATATTCTTTGATATTCTAGATTTCCAAAATGATATAAGACTTTGGGAAAGTCCACTATTATACTCAAAGAAAGATAAAAATTGCAGAAAATATAAATGTTTTATTTTAAAGATAATGCCTGAGAGATGACCAAGAACCACATACATCATACATTTGAAAACATAAGTAAAATTTCCTCACATCCATCATGGCAAAAATAAAATATTTTTTATCACACATAAATTAAAAGAAGATGATATGTACGCATAAGATAACTTTAATAGAGTAGACACATGTGGAGCTCAAAGGAAGAAAATGATAGACCAATCTCAAATAATTTATATTCAAACCTCAGAGTTATAAAACATCGTCAAAACTGATCATGAATTAGTTCTCTTGGGATTTCTGAAAAATATTAAAGTCTATTACAATGCTTTGAAATTAAAGTGAGTTTGTCCAGAGGATTGGGATTATGGCTCCGAAGGACCATAAAATAAAATATAAACAAGAAGTAGATTGTGGAGAGAAGAAGTTGGGTGAAGGTAGAGTAGCAAGACTATGATGGCATCTCTCATTTTTCACTTGCTTGTTGTTGTCCTTTTATTTCCTCGTTGGCATTTACAAGAACTGTCTCAATGGTTGTTTCTTGGCCCTCTTTAGTTAACTTATTGATTTCCCTCTTAAACCAATACTCAATGTAATTATTCTTCATTGGTGCAACATTTATCTCATGCCTAATTTTGATATTAAACAATTCACCTTCTAAGTCTCTTAGGTCATGAGAAATATCGTGGATTGATTCCTCAATATCTTGATTTTTCATAGAATAATCGATAAGCCAATTATCTATCTCTTCTTCACCATATTCAATTGTGTCATTAAATTTCTAAACCGCTAATCCCTTTAGTATCTCCATGTGTTCATCAAATTGTTTCCTTGTCATAAACATTGAATTGAAGATTAATTTAGGATCTTGCACCTCACTAGTGCTTCCTGTTAAATCCATTTTTGTGGGTCTTCTAAATAATTCTTCTCTTTTCACTATAGCTTCATTGCATGCTTGGACAATGTTTCCAAAATTATTGATATTTTCTTTCCAACATGCATTCATTCGTTTGATCTGACTAGGAGAAGGAAGATCTTCTTCTCTTCTCTTTAATTCCATCATGTTTGAGACTTTTATCCCAAATGGTAAAACAACATCTGTGTAAAATCCTCCTTCATTCTTAAAATCAGCTTGGAGATACTCATGAAAAGCATGTGCTCTTGAACAAAAAGAAACAATATTTTTAGATACCTCCAAGGCCTCTATTATCAATGACATTATTTTTTTAATATTTTTCTCAACATAATTTCAAACTGTTGTAAGAAAATTTGATTATCCCTTTAACTTGATACCAGGTGTAGTTTTTTAATCATTGTCAAAGGACTGGCTAGGATGGGAAGAGGCATCAAGGTAGTCTCCAATTCTTTGATTTTCTCCCTTAAGTTGGCATTCTCAACCTCTAAACCATCAATAGAGTCATCAAACACATCCCCAGTTTCCCTATGAATTTTGGAAATCTGGGATGGTCACATATTCTTGAGGTCAACCTCTGAGCGGGATTTTCCTTTCTTATTTTTTTGGTCAATTCCTTCTACAATCATCTTTTTAGATTCTTTTTCATAAAAAACGCTCTAAAAAGTGAAAGATTCTTCCTCACTAAAGGTTTCATTCCCAATAAGTTCTAGTAAAGAATCTTGTTGAGCAATATGCTCTTGTTGTTCTATTGCAGGAAATATTTTTTCAATGTATGCTTCTAGTTCCATATCTTCCAAGGAAAATCTTTGGATATCATTTTCTATAAGATTATTTTCTTCCTCTTGCACTGGGGTTTTTCTCTTCTTTCTCATGGGAAACTTGTGTAAACTTTCAATTTTTTCAGAGGGAGGATTCTTGTCACCTCCTCCACTGGAACTAATGGTGACAATATTTTTAATTGGGTGGGTTGTTGGAGCACTGCTCCTAGTGGTAGTATTCTTAGGAGAGACAACTAGAGATTGAGCACTTCTTTTACTCGGACTTTTTACTTTTTGCTTGTAAAGATCATTACTACTAAGTAATGTTTCTAAATCGCCAGCATTATGTACAAGAGTTATTTGGTTGTTAACTTCGTATTCTTTTCTCAAGACAGTTTGAATGAAAGAGTTACTAAACCATACCGATAGTATATGTCCAACAAATATTTTGTTTGGATCAAAACCTTTGATATTTTCAGCATACTTTAAACTCACATTGTTAAAATGATTTGCAAATTCATCAATTTTATTTATGTTTTTGAAGACAAACTCTCTAATCTTCCATGGTAGGGAAATAAACTATTTTTTCCTTTTTTCATGGAAAAAGTGCAACCATAAATTATATTTCCTCTCTACCTCTGTAATAAATCATTTATTGAGTACATAATACGGAAGGAAAGAAAGATTTTCTTTTGAGCAGAATATCCTTATGATATTATGATTCTCCATTTTCTCTATTGTCCCTTTTTTCTCTAAACATTTGGTAGTTTCCACAGATATCCTGGGAGCGTTTTCGCCAACAAATTTTTTTTGAAGACTGAAACAAAGTCATTATACACTTCATAGAAAAATAGAGGGGTTTTATGCCTCTATAGTGCCTGATCCCAAAAGGTAATGGGATCTTCTTCACAATTTACCCTTTTACTGATGGTCAAATTTGGGAATTCGAAACAATGCACGATAGCAAATATCAAATAAGAGGCCATAAAGAATTTTACATATTTTTTGTATTGCGACAATAGGGAAGAAATTTCGCTAGAAATGAGCTTTCCTCAATAAAAAAATAGCATTCTCTTGGACTGTAAAATACGGAATATATAAAATCATCCGAGATATAGAAGCAATGTTCTCCTAACCTGTCACTCTAGTGAATATCCATGCAATTTATCGATAAGGATTCTTTAGAGATTCAACCTGGATTATGGTTATGTCTGTTGGGACAGATGTTGGATTATCCAAATACTCTGGTAGGATGTCAAGCCATTGTTATGTTTCTTCAATAATTCTTTGTAATCTTCACCTTTGAAAGTAAGAGTCGGCTCTAGCAGCTTCAACATCTTACAAAATACTTGAGGTGAAAGAGAAATCGGAGAATGTCCCTAGAGTTGTATGATTCTTTGATTTGGTAGGTATTTATCCACACACATGAAACAATTTCCTTACAATCAAAAGCCTTTGGAACACAACCAGCGCGAGCAATTTCAGATGGCCAATTTACGTTCCCATATTTCTATGCAGTAGGAGGGGAGGAATAATACTAGTATGCTCTCGACCACTGGAAGTTTTGATCTTCAAGGCCAAAAATATTCAGAGTATCGCTACAGAAATTTTATCGAGATGATGATGTCATTAAGTTCATGGAACTATCTCTTTGGTTGCATAATGGTCTCAAATAAACCTTTTCGAAAATTTAATGATATTTTAATCCCTTGGTAAATGAAGAATAAATGAGAATTTAATGAAAAAATCCTCGAGCCTTTTTCCATTAATGATGATATTTTCGAGGCCTACACAATAGTTGTTATCATTTAAATAGTACTTAAGGAGTATTGGGAAAAGCAATAAAAGGATGGGGACAGGTGAGAGAATTTCAATATAAGATTTTCGTGAACCCTCCAAACCGGGAACCTGCCAACCCACGGTTGTAGAGATGATAAAAAATATACTAAGTGTAGAGGAACGGTCGATCAAACTCGTGTGCATGAAAAACGGAATACTTTGGAGCCCGACACCCGTGACGAGGCTAAAAGTTAAGTGATGGTCAAAATGTAGATCACGAAATTTGAAGTGCAAAGTGAGGGTCACAGAAAACGGAGAGCAAATTTTTGAACCCGCGAACCCACAAAATTGAAGAGAAAGTCTAAGTTTTGAAACAGACTTATGCAATGAGTAAGTGAATGGAAATGAAACCCATGAACCCGTGAACCCGCGAACCCATGAACTAAAATATGGCTAAGTATAGTAACCTAGAAAGGGGAAAAAAAGGGGATAAAAGGAAATGAGAATAAGGGGAGGTATAGATGGGGGAAAAGAAATGGAGTAAATAAGTGGGGAAAATAGAATGTGGAAAGGAAAAATGGAAGCACGAAAAGGTCTCGACAATTTCTTGGTCTTTGATATATTGGTCTTGGTCTATTTGTTGTAACAACCCTAATTAATTCTTTAATTATCATGAATGATAAATATTAGTTTAATGAAATATTAAAATAGATTTATGAACACTTTATTATAAAATTATTAGTATTGGTAGTTGAACCAATTAATGGGAGGGATAAGGTGGTTGATGAATTAATGGGGGTAAGGCGGTTGGGTAAATGGATTCGAGGGAGGAAGATAAGGGAGAAGGGAAGACTAGAGGATGGGATCTATCTTAGGTTTGGGTGATATTTTTGGTTGAGGGCAAGGTAAGAAAATTGGAAGAAAAAAAAGGAGGAGGGCAAGAAATAGTTTTGGCTGCAACATTTTTGCTTATAGTTTTGCTTGAGGAATCTCACAGGGGCACCATTGTCGCTTAGAATTTTGGGCTCGGGGGCCAGGAAACTGTAAGGATTCCTGGAGCTAGGGAGTCGGAGAGGCTGTTCCTAGTTGGTTGGGAGGTTACTTAGTTTGGGCAGGATCCATCAGCTTCAGGTTCAACATCATTAGCTCCAGGTTCAGCATCAGGTTGAGGTAAATACCTTATGCATTCCCTTATACTGTTGTTCATTATGCTCATTATATTGTTGTTCATTATTCTCATTATATTGTTGTTCATTATTATACTATTGAACAATATTATTATGTTGGAACAGTAAATAAAGAAGTAAATTAGAAAGAATTTGTGTATTATATTTATTTTTATGAGGCTCTGTATGCACAAGCCTTACATTTTTGGAGAGCTATAACGTGACTTTGTACTTGTCGAATAAATCTATACTGAAGAATTGGTTGTTGGGTTTTCTCCCCCATGATGGTTTCCCAGGATATATCTTGTGTTTTGTGATTGTTTATCTTTCATTGATCCTATTACATGCAATTGTTAATGAATATTAAATAATATAACTGTCACTTCAAAAAGATTAACAACTGTTGGGATACTTCATTGGGCATTTTGTTAGTACATATTCTATGTTATTTGGAGTATGGATGAGGGTTTATGTTTGAGACATATTTTTGTTAATACAGTTTGTGATTGCATAACAGTGAGGGTTTGATGTATGGTTAATGTAAGGGTTTCTTATATCACACAAGATCAATGAGACATATGTATGAACCTAGTGCATGGTTTTGTTAGATATACTTAGATATTGAATGAGTATTATTTTCTATCAGATCATCCACTTTGTGAGAAGATACAGAGATATCATACAGTGACTGAGATTGAGACAGTTACATGGATAGAGTGACAGAGACAATATTAGTGATACTAGAAGATATTTGTGTTGGTCTACGATTTGCAACAAACATAGACGTAGACATTCACGAGTTGCAGTAGGCAATGGTGTAGACATCTTTGTGTTGTAGAATAGACATGTCACGGATCTGTAGGAAATGTTTGAATAATATTGGTACAGGTTGTGACATGTTTTTCAGTGACATTTGTGATTGTGACAGAGTTGATACAGTGACAATGACATGTTTTCTACAGTTGGAATTTATATTTCAGGGTGGTTGGATGAGGAAAGGATAGGTGGTTGTATCCATGTTCTGGTTGTAGCTGGAGAACATAGGGGATTGTAGCCTCCTTATGGTTGGAGCTAGATAATTGGGGAGTTGGAGCTTCCCTTAGGTTGTAGCCTGAAAATATAGGGGGTTGGAGCCTCCTTCTAGTTGCAGCTGGAGAACAAAATAATTTGGTGCTTCCAATGAATGTACTTCTTAAAGACATATAAGAAAAATCATTATGTGGTTTTCTCCTGCATTGGGTTTCCACATAAAAATATTGGTGTACTATGTATGTGTATGATTCCTCATTATTCATGGTTTATTTACTCTGCACTGAATGAATGATATTGGTAAACTGATCATAAAGTTAACAACACTTATATATAATGTGGTTAAAAAGGATTAAAAATCACTATTACTGATTCACCCCCCCCTCCCCTCTCAGTAATCCAACAATTGGAATCAGAGTTGCTCCTTCCAAAGACAATTTAACCACTAGAAGGAGATCGTGGATTACTCTAAGATTGGGATACCACAGTTTGATGGGGAAAATTATTCCTTCTAGAGTAGAAGAATGAAGACACATATACAGGAACTAGGATTTGATGTTTGGGGTTCATTAGTAGATGGATACAAAGCACCAACCAATCCTCCAACGAATAAATATGGAAAGAAACTTGAAAAAAATAATTCAAGAGCCAAAAGTGCACTCATGAACGTCTAAATAAATCAGTATACACCAAGGTTATGCATTGTGATTCCGTGAAATAAATATGGGACAAATTGAAGAATATAAAAGAAGGCGATGAGAAATTAAAGGAAGCTAGACTTCAAATTTTCAGAGAAACGTTCGAACAGTTGAAGATGAATGAAGATGAAGACATAACAAAATACTTCCTATGAGTTGATGAAGTAGTAAACAATATCAAAGGTTTGGGAGACGAGATAAAGGAAACGATTGTTGTCAAAAAGGTATTGATATCCCTACTAATGATATTTGATTCAAAGGTTTCAGCACTAGAAGAGAGAGTGGACCTAGCTACAATGACCATGAATGAGTTGCATGGGACACTCACATCTTATGATATGAGGACATATCAAGACAATTTGGTCACAAAGGAAGAATCATTCAAAGCATATAAGAATACCAAGAAAAAGAAAAAGAAAAAGGAAAAGTTAGAGAGCAACAGTAGTGATGTCTCAGAAGACAACGAAGAAGTGGCCAATTTCATCAGGAGGTTGAAAAATGGAATCGGAAAATATAAAGGTAAGCTTCCATTGATTTGTTTTAATTGTGATGGTATTGGTCATTTTGTTAATAAATATACCAATAAGAAAAATAAAACAAATGAAGAATATGACCCTAAAAGGAAACAAATACAAAAAGGCACAAGGAGCAAAAAGAATTTTTCAAGAAAAGTCTTTGTACCAAAGAAGACAGTTCCTCATCTAACAAAGATGAATTCAGGGATAGTGATACATAAAGGTTATCATTCATGGCATTAGAAGAATCTGATGAAGAAGGATATGAAGAAGAATATGAAGAGGCAGAAGTTGATTATAGGGAAGAATTGTTGAGTTCCATAGAAGTTATAAAAAGGGAAAAGAAGAAAAACAAGTCACTTTAGGAAGACCTAAAAATAAAAGAGGGAGTTCATATTTTCAACTCTTAAGAACTAGAGTTGATCACTAAATTAAAAATCAAAGTATAAGAAGACAAGAGAATTGAGGAAACACTCAGAGAACAGTTAGAAGAAAGAAACATGATCATTGGAAGTTTGTAAGTAGAGATTGTCATATTGAGAAAAGATCTTCAAATAAAAAACATGCAGAATAGCTCTAAAGTTTTGGATGAGATTATTAGCAGTCAAAGGCCACATCATGACTAGTCTAGACTAGGATAGAACCAGACAGAAAAATGCTCAATCTCCAAAAAAACAAATCAAGAAACAAAACCAAGAAGCTACGCAGAGATAGTCAAAGGATCTCCTAAGAAGGAATAAGACAAGAAGGTTCATAAGGAAGATCACAGAGATACTACACCCATAAGATTCAAATTTCAGAATCAACAACAGTCAGAAACAAAAAGGCCTCAAGAAGAAGAAGGATCTAGAAGCGTAACTCATTTTAGAATATCTACAACTACCAGGTATCAAACTATCTTCTTTGGACTATGTTTTTCATGTAACAGTTTTGGACATAAGGCTATAAATTGCAGAGAAAATAGTAGGAATAAAAAAAACCATGAGAGTTATGCACGAAATGGTTATTCAAGAAGGACTAGTGAAACACAGAGAAGAAGCTACAACAAGTTTGAATCCTTGAATACTCAAGTGGAATGTTAAAAGTGAAAAAAAATTGTACATAATGAAAAAGATTGTAGAATGAAAGTTCCTCCAACAAAATCACAACAAAACAACAACAATTATAGACAGGAACCTTAAATAATATGGATAAGGAAGAAGAATCAATACAACAATGAATAATTCACACTCGCTCTACAATCTCAACATAAGAAACGTGGTTGGTATGTTGGCAATGGTTGTTCAAAGAACATGACAAGTGATAAGGACAGGTTTCTAACATTGAAAAAGGAAAGAGAATCATTGGAAGAGGCACATTCAAGATTGGAAGCAAGGATGCTAAGGCATAAAATGTTCTACTAATGGAATATATGAAACACAATCTTCTGAGTGTAATCCAAATGTGTGACCAAGGTCACAAACTTGTGTTTGATTCTCAGAAATGTGAGATAATAAAAGTAGATTCAAGAAGAGTGATGGATACATTTGTAAGAACCCCAAGTAACATATATGTACTAAATGAAATTGGAAAGGAAAAATATTGTTTAGGAAAGGAAGATGAAGTTTGGCTATGGCACAGAAGAAAAGGTCACACAAATTTTGATCATCTTTTTAAGGTCAGCAAAAAGGAAGTAGTCAGAAAAATTCCCCGGATCATGAATCCAACAAACACATTGTGCAAGAATTTTCAACAAGGAAACCAAACCAAGACCAAGTTCAAATCAAAGGAATACTCCACAACAAAACCACTGGAAATTGTACATACTAATCTAGTTGGACCAACTAGAACAAAAGGTTTGAAAGGTGAGTAGTACTTTATGCTATTGGTTGATGACTATACAAGAATGACTACAGTTTATTTTCTCAGGAAGAAGTCAGAGGCATTCGAGAACTTCAAGATGTACAAGGAGATGGTTGAAAATGAAATAGATTCAAAAATCAAATCTTTGAGATCAGACAATAGAGGAGAGTTTACTTCAAAGGAATTTATGGACTTCTTCAATTAGTATGGGATAAAGAGGCAATTCTTTGTTGCTAAGAAACCACAACAAAATGGGTTCATCGAAAGGAAGAATAGGAAAGTACAGTAAATGGATCAAACTATTTTAATGGATTCCAATTTGACAGGCGTCTTTTGGGTAAAGGAAGTGCATATATCAGTTCACATTCAAAACAGAGGAATGCCTAGAAAAAAATGTGATAAAACTCCCTCCGATCTATGGAAAGGAAGATCGGCGAATGTGAAGCACTTCAGACTTTTTGGAAGCAAATGCTACATTAAAAGAGAAGATGGAAAAATGGGAAATTTTGAATCTTGTGTTGACAAAGGCATACTTGTTGGGTACTCAAGCACAAGGAAAGTGTTGGGCCCGTGATATGGTTAACTAATGATGATTATTACATCCTTTTTGGCCAAATGTGTATATGCATTTTTCTGTTTTGAAGAGTTTTGAAGATTTTTGTGTTAAATAGTCGTGATTCATACCAGGTATGTATGATTTATGTTTTACGATGGTTTTGAGTATAATTCAGCATGTTTTAATGATTCCAGGAAACTAATTCGCGTTCTGTGTGTCACAAGGAAAAATCGCAACTCGTTTTTACATCTGGCACTCTGTCTGGTACTCCATCTGGCACTCTGTCTGGTACTCCATCTGGCACTCCATCCTACACTAAAACCATGGGAGATTTGGCAGTTATCATATCGGCGACCAGCGATGGGAGAATTAGAGACATGGGTTTTTCTTGTGCTCGTGACCTCCAACTATTGATCTTCTGACAACTTGATTTGGGTTGTTATTCTGGGCGATTATTGGCTCGCCTTGTTTCTAGAAGCCACCAGCGGTTAAGACGCATTGAATGTGATTTCCTGTTTTTAGAGGAGGTCGACCTCTCAGCTTGTAAATCTATAAATACCACCTCAGTGGTCATACAAAGTGTTAGAGTTAGGGAGGAGTTCATAAGAATAGTTCAGCTCTGTTTTGCCAATTCCAAACATATTTTGCTAAAACTGCGTTTTTTATTTTAAATGTTAAAATTGTGTTAACTGAGCTCGTGATTCGTCCTTGAAGAGTAGCCACGACCTGCTAGGGGGACCACCAGCAGTCTGGGTGAATATTTAGTTAGTTTTCTTGTGAATTTTAGTAGTGTAATCGTCATTTTATTTATTTCTTGTACATGATTTTTTATTGTGTTTATTTACTGTATAACTTGTTGTTCATAATTTAATTACTTTAGTTCAGTTTTGCAGGTTATTATGGAGGCTAGTGTTAATATGCAATGATCTTTTAGTTAGTAGGAAATGAACTTGCAAGTTCTTAGCTACTAACCTTGTGTATAATTAAATGATAGCTAGGTGTTTCATATGTTGAAATAGAGTTTAAAAACATAGTTAAAACAGAGTTTTTAGTTCATGGTTTCTTTGGAAAGTTTCGATGGATGGATAGTTGTTAGTTTTAGCTTTCATTTTCAGTTTGCTTATCTAATTGTTGTTTAGTTTTTCTCATTTAATTGTTAGTTAGTTTGCTCATTTAATTTCTTTTCATATGCTGAAATAGGATTTAATTTATGTTTTATGAGTATTTCCTCTTTTGCAATTTGAATTGTTAAAATAGGATTAATTTAGTTTACTTTATGCAATTTCCTTTTCTAGATCTAGGTTGCAATTCTAATTCAAAGTTGATTATTGATTTTAGTTTTCATTTATGAATCTAAGTAGTATGAATTTGTTTAATTAGCATAGAATGCAATTGAATTTAATAGAAAAGTGTTTTTTTATTGTTGATAATTAATGCATGATTAAATAATCACATGGATATGCAAGGTAGTTGATGTTGCTTCTATAATGGCTAAGTTCTCACTGGATTGTCTAATTCACACTTTTCACTTTGCTATCGAAGACAATATTGAGTTTATCCCTCTTGAGTTATCATTAATTGTTAAATTCCATCATGATATCATAAGACATCAAAGACATAACCATCAACACTATATTTGAGTTTTCTTGCTTTTATAGATTAGAGAATAGTTTTCTTGCTTTTGTAGATTAGAGAATAGTTTTCTTGCTTTGGTAGATTAAAGAATAGTTTATTTTCGTAGATTAAATAATAGTTGTTGATTACTTTTATTGTTATAATGCTCTGAATCTAGTAGACTAATATTTCCTTTCATAAATTAGAAGTAGTTATGAAGTTTAATTTAAGAATAGAGTTCACTCGCTTATTAGTTTGATTAGTTGTTTATTGAGTAATCTTGATTAGTTTACTTGTTGTAGAAGTTACCATAGGTTAGTTAGTTGCTTGCTTGTCTATTTTCTTTCATAGGATAGTTGCTTGTCTATTTACTTGCTTTAATAGGATAGTTTCTTATTGAATTTGAGTAGGTTAATTAAAGTAGTTTGATGTTGTCATTGCTCATTAGGTAGATTAAATAGATAGTTTCCTTTTGCTTATTGTCATGATTAAGTTAGTTTTCTTTAAGTAGGGTTTTCATTTGCTTTCTTAGGACTATCCATCGATCATTTGTTCAAAAGTTACTTAGGGTAAACAGTTTAAGTTTCTTAGTAGGGTTTGATCATTAATAGCCTTTGCCTGGATAGATTAGTTCTTAGATAGCCCATTTCCTTAGTTAGACTATACTACCTCTAGCCTTTCTTCCTTGGCACATATAGTTCTACAACTCTAATTTTACATTCCCTGGGTTGACAAATTAATTGAGGTTTTTTTAGTGGTTTTTAGTGCATATAGAACACCCATCATTTTTGGCACCGTTGCCAGGGAGTTGTCTCAAGGTAGGAAATAATTAGGAGATAGATCATTTCTAAACCTTAGCATTAGTTTGGTGGTGGGGGAACTTTAAGATGAGAGGTAAGAACCTGTGCATCTTCTATAGCAGGTTTCCCCAAACCCAATGGTAGTTTTTCTTTTTGTTTTTTTGTTTTTTTTTATTTCATGAACAGACTTAGAGACCCAAAAGGTAGATACATTAAATCTAAATCAGATCTTTCAAACAAGGTTCCTTCCAATCTTTTTGGGGGAAGGAATGTTCCACTCATAAATTTCGTAGACTGATACTGAAAAATAGGAGCTAGCTCAACCCAAAGATCTAAAGTAGTATCTAAAGAAACTAACACAGGGAGCACTATAGAACAGAAAATTGAAGCATCAGTAATATTGGGACAGGAGGCAAGACCATCGAGCCTTCCACGGAACCAAACAATACAACCTTTTTTTGCTTAACACCATCAGGAGATCCTAACTTTGAAGACATCATAGACCATGAACAGGTGAATAACTTGTTTGGTAGTTCAACCAACATAATTGTATCTCAAGTTGACATAGAAAATTTGGCACCAATAACCTCAACCAACTCGAGTAGAGTCCCAGACAACCAAACAATAGGAAGACCTTCCCATCAAAGGGATACCTTGTTCTCTTAAAGTATAAAACCACTTAGGAACTCTATTTTTGGAAACCAAGCCAGTATGGATGATCGGGAGGATCACAAAAATGTAAGACAATGGGAGGAAGAAGAAGCTGGAAACCAAACCGAAACTATCTTCGGGTTTCCAATTTTGGACACCACCCCAAATTTCAATATGAAAAATATTCCCCTCTCAGCACTGCCCACCTTTTACGGTAAAAGCAGTGAAGATCCAAATACCTTCCTATTTGAGTTCAACATATTGTGTAGAAGTTACAACTACTTACAAGATTCCCAGAAACTAAAACTTTTTCCTGCCACCCTCAAGGACTCTGCAATAAGATCGTTCATGGGGTTGGGAGAATCCAGTATTAGGTCTTGGGAAGCCATGAAAGATATATTTCTTAAGAAGTACCAAGACTATTGCAAGACCAAGGAGTCTCGTAATGATATTTTCAAAATCCAACAGTTAGAAGACAAGACCCTCGAGGATTATATGGAACGGTTTGGTTATATCTCCCAGAAATCAAAATATCATGACCTTCCAAATGATGCAGTTAGGGATATTTTCCTTAAGGGGATTTCAGAAGAATACCTAGAGATACTTAACCTGATGGCATCAGGTGACATCTCCCATAAACCATTTTCCGAAATCTATGAAATGTGTAAAAATCACTCAAGGAGTAGAGATAAAACTAGAAAGAATGTTCAGGGCCCTTATAATAGAAACTTAAAACCAGTTAGTTCAGGTGGTATCACAAGAGCAGAGATAGGGAAAATTTTAGAGAACTTCAAGACAGATAGCTTAAGAACAATAGGTTCCCAGTTGGACAACCTAAAAATTAAAAAGAAACAGGAGGAGGAAAATGCAGCAATGAGCATATATTGCCCAAGATGTAGGAGGAAGCATTCCTCAAGGGAATTCCCATTAGATAACATTTTAGTTTGTGGCTTCTGCACGGAGGACCACTCAACTGAAAAATTTCCATCATTGCCCAATTTTTTATCCATCTATAGGAGTGGGGGTCCTAGGGAATCATCATATGCACCTAGGAGGCCATGGAAACCTAGGAACTAGCCCACATACCCAGATCCACAATCTCAAGTTCCACCCTATTATCAAAAACAACAACAGTGGAACTCACCAAGTTGGAAAACCTTGTCTACACAGTACCAACATCCTTGGCTTCAAGGATGGAGATGAGGACATAACCAAGGGAACCCTCAAGCTCCACCTTTCCCAGTTCCCAACCATCTGTATCCTCAGTTTCCACTGAACATCCCGCAACTTCTGCCAGGTTTTGTTCCACCACCTTTACCTCCTATTCCATAACAACAACTGCAACAATATTAGAATGCAAGCTCCCCAAGACCGACATTATTACCAGCACAACCAGTGCCCAATCCCAATAATAAACCAACTCAACCTCTTCATAATGTTGGGTTGCAAACTTCCCCTTGTTCTTGAATGTTTTATGAATTTTCTACTATACATATGTAAATAATTTTGAATTTTGTTGATAAGCATTTCTAGAGATTTTTGTAGGTATTTATCTCTCTAGGAGTAGACAGTTTCAAGGAAATATAAAAGAAGGATTTTTCTTCAAAACATTGCTATATTTCAACCTTGTTGTCTGCTAAGCATCAAATGAATAATGACTTTCTCTAGTTAGCCATATTTTTGCAAATATTTTCATCTTCTCTTTTTCTTAAGGAATTTTAAAAAGCAGTTGTTCTTGAAAACCTTCACCACTATATAAGGAAGTGATACCGTAACCATCAATCTTAGAGGTCACTTGTACAGTTTTCCCAAGAAACCTGAGTAAGTGAGTAAAGTATCTTTATTAAAGAGTAACAAGGAGGTTTGATTAGTGGTTAGCCATGGAAACATCACAATAACTTACAAAAGAAGAAAGCGAGTTGAGCCTAGAGATACCTTTATGTTCTTTCTCAATGGTACCATCCACTACACACTAAATAGCTTGATTATATCATATCTTTAGATAAGCCACGTTTGCTTAAGTACCCCTTACATCAGGACAATCACTAAGGAATAGAATGGAAAGTCATCCTCTAACATAAATACCATCCCAATTAAAAAAAAAAAAGTTGTTTTCGGAGTTGTTCCCCCATCTTCTTGCACAAAGAAATCTTATACTAAAATCTAAAAATATGGAGGGCTAATCTCTGAGGGTGTAAGAGGCTAACCCGTCGGGATACTGAACAGGTCTACTGGAAGCGGGTACCGGCCTGTGGTATGACTAGGTAAACCCGTCGAAGTACTGAACAAGCTTTCTGGCATCGGGGCATTCTACCTAGCGAAGATGGTAATCTGACAAAAATAAATAATAAATTTAAACTTGTCTTGATGTACGACATTTCTTGTAGACAAAACTGACATGAAGTATGTATGGTTAAGTTAAGGTTAATGAAATCCATAAATTTTCCATTGGGAACTAACTTTGAGACTATCTTGAAACTCTCTTACCTACCTCTTCTTATCTATATATAGGATCTCTTATCCTATAGGTGGGGCCATCTTCTAACCGTTTCATTAGACCAATCTGTGAAATTTATCTCTACACTTAACAAGATGTAAATCTTCGGCTATTGGGAGAACTGCCTGGTTTCCTATATTTTTTATTGTGAGGTGTCACAATACTTAGGTGTGGCGGAGGGTTTCATGAGTTGACAAATGATAACATTGCCTAGAAGAAGTGCATTTTTGTAAAAATTATGTGTATTGTTTTCATAATACAGGTTATTACATCAGAAGTCATTTTATTTTTTTGAAATGCTAATCCCCTATGTGCTATAAATTGTTGTGCATATCCTTAACATACCACTTTATTGGTTTATTTTTGTTATAGGTTGTTCATTGTAGGATTTAAATTACATGTCTTATGCGAGTGGATTGAGTAAGCATGATGGCAAAATCAATAATAATAGAACACTCTACCTTTGCCCCTAATCACTGTGACTATCAAAACCATTCCAAGATTGCAGGTTATCCATTACAGGAGGTCAAAATGCATTTAGCACAGAGGTACCATATGGAGTGTCATATGAAGTATCGTATGAGGTGTCGTATGAAGTGTCGTATGAGGTTCTAAATGAAGTGCCATATGAAAATATACACCAGTAACTGTCCAAAATTACAAGTAACCAGGAATCAATGGCATTTAATTGAAATGAATCAAGATCGAATGATGCAAACCTTAGACATTTTCATGATCAAATTTCCAAGTCAAAAGACTTGGACATTGATCTAACTTCGTATCATTATGATTGCCCTCAAAAATGCCTTTAAATTCAAATTCGCTCACACATGGAAACTCGTGTGTGCATGTGTGCAACCATATCCACCCTAGGAGCACTCATAAATGGAATTGGGTTATCTCATTATTCCTCGCACTCACCTCTGCTCATTCTGATTTACCTCTACTCATTTGTGTTCGCCCTTGTGTTTTAAACACGCTCAGCCTCTGTTCATTTCGTTCCCCTGTTTCAATTGCGCTTGGCCTCTGTTTAAATCGTGCCATTCCTTGGCCCGATTGCACCTATCCTCTGTGAAATTCTCCTTACATCCATTCCTTCACACCATCATGATTCCCAAATGGTATGAACCATCTTCCTATGTAGACTTTTTCGCCATCCCTGAGTTTTCACAGTGCAGGGAAGTATTTTTGCGCACAGGCTGGGGATCTTTTTTGTCCCACTTGCAAGGCCATGATGATGGCATCTCAATGCAATTTTCCCTCGATTTTGATGGGAATACAATGCACATGGGGTCTCTCACCTTTGGAATCTTAGAGGAATCCATAGATGCAGCCACGAAGCTTCCAAGAGTGGGGGAGAGATGGTTCAAAAACCATCAGTTGCTCGATCAAGCTATAACAGGGTTTTTAAACCAGAATTCCAGAACATCTCTGGAGCTAAAGGATACTCTAAGGAGTGGATAAAATAGGAGCTAATCAACCCTCTCATAGTCATCACCGGGTTGATCACATGTGAAGGGAGATATTCCACCTTTAAATCTTGTCACTTTCGATTGTTAGCTCACTTTTAGTTCAATAAACCATTGAATTTTCCCTTCTACTTTTTAAAGAGATTAGAGAATATGTCCTCTCAAGTGAGGAAGAATGTAACCAACCCCCACAATAGCCTCTTTCACCATGGCTTTTTCAAACTCCTTGTTTTAGCCGAATTGGAAAAACAGGGGCAAACTTGGGATGAGTTCATTTACCAATTTGCAAACCCTCACTTGAAAATCAAGACTAGAAAAAAGACATTGGATTTAAGGACTATTTCTCCATCCAAACGCCACTCTCTGAAAACTCCAAACCTTCCTGTACAAACCATTTATTTTCCAGAACAAAAATCCAAGAATCTTGTTGATACCCCTACAGCCTCATCGGGCAAAAAGACCAAGAAACCTATTGCTAAGCCTTTGATGCCTTCAATATCTCTTGATCCTACACCCAAAAATCTACAAGAAGTAATTCAAAAATAATTTCCTACAGTTCCCACAAATATGAGAGGAGCTAATCGATGTCATAAAGGATTTCTTCGAAAGAGTACCTGCAATCCAAGACGAAAACCTTATGCAAAACCCCTGACTACTTCGGAACCTATCCAAGTGTCCTCCGATCTTGAAATCCCTCACAAAATACTTAGGGAAGTGTCTACAGATAAATTGAAGCCTCAAAGGAAGACAAAATCTGAACCTACTTCTGTAATATCCCTCGGTCGAACCCAATTGTAAATGTAATGTAAGTGCACTTAAGCTGGTAAGTTGTTTTGACATCATTTTGTAATGCACCTTTCATGGCATAGTGCGCGCATGTACTGCGTAGTAAAATGATGTAGTCTGCACATTCCCAGATACTGTGCGCAGTAACTAAAGTGCCCGCAGTATGGAGGTCAGCGAGCCTTGTGTAGATGATATGTGTTATAGGCTGGTGAACCAGTTATTATAAGTTGGGATTCTTATGTTTTGGAATTAGGCCAGAGTGCCTAGATGTTAAAGGCCAGTGCACCTATTTTGTATATGTCTCATGATTAATATAAAATGCATCCTTGCGCGCAAACCGACCACGATAAAAGAGATGGGGGACTAAACTTCACTAGTTAGGGAAAGGGAGGGCCAAAAGTTAAGGGAAAGGGCTAAGCTAGAGAGCTTAAGCCAAAAATGAATATTATATTAATATTTCTTAAAACATAAAGTATGGATAATTTTTTTATCCTAAGTTCTAAAAGTTGGGGACAAGTGGACCAAAGTAGCTCCCAACATGACAAGTGTCAAGTTGGAGACATGCATACATATCGTGGGGAATTAGCTCATTTTGACACCTTCACCATAATTCTAACGATCATCTCTCCCATGATTCCTTCCATCATTCAGTCATCTAGCCATGACTCCATGACCATTTTTCACTCACGCAGTCGGTTATCCTTCAGACATTCATTTTACTGTATCTAAACATGTTTCTATAACCATTTCATGTTGGTGTACCTGGTTAGCTTGGGAGTGGGATTGAATAAGCGGGTTGTCAGGCCCGTGGAAAATTGAAGAGGTGGGTTTTCAGGCCCATGAGAAATTCTCTGAGTGAGAGAATTGTTGGGAATTGTTTTCCTGAAGGTGTTGAACTGCAGCTACGGGGCTCTGAGACTTCCTGTCTGGCCTGTTGCTGAAGCCCTGGAAGGGAAGTGGGGCAGCTGAAGGACTATTGAGTAGAGAAGGGGCACACGTCATTGGGTGGGACAGGCATGTGGGAAATGAGAGGTTGTAGGTTGTTAGTTGAGTGAGCACCTGAGATGGAGTCTTTCCTATTGTCTGTGAGCCTTCAGCCTGGTTAGGAATCCCTTTACCCGGGTGGAGTTTAGTCCTAGCTCGGGGGTGAATCATTGTTGAGAGTGATGAACAATGTAGTCTAAGGCTCGAAGGTTCGTGGACGGTCTGCACGCAGTTGGTGACAATATTTCCAAGATAAGTACCAATCGTGTGATAAATTTACATGTTGCATTATTATTTACGTGCTTATGTTACGGTTTATCATATGTGTGATTATAATTGTCTATATGTTTATGGGTATTTCCCTGTATATGTTGCATGTCTGTGTTTACTGTTATTTCAGTATGAAATCGTATATTTACGAATGTAATTGCTTGTTTATGTATTATATGTAAAGCTTTTGCAAGAGCGTTGTATGTATATGTTATAATTGCATGCAGTTTGAAGAGAAAATTTATGTGGCATAGCTCAGTTGAATATTGGGTATGTTACAGTATGTTCCACAGTGAGAGAACAAAAGTGTTCCCTCGTGTAGTGTGGCCCGGCCATGGGTGGTCGGGGACGTTACAACTTCTCCTCATCAACCCCCTATTAATCCTACCTCACATATGCCTACCCCAGATCCTAAGAATGATAGACTTTCTACATCTTTCAAGGGATCTAAGCCTTCCTCCAAGATATCTAATCATGATCCAGCCATTGAGAAACTACAACAAGAGAATTTTCAGTTGTTGCAACAATTGGAAGATAGGAAGACTATGGACAGGCATCTCCTCCAAGCAAAGGTGAATTCCCTTCAAAGATTGGTTGACGAGATGACCAAATCCAACCGCAACCTCATGGCACAATTCAAGCAACACAGGAGGCATAAGACAAAATCTTCACGGCAAGAAGGAGAAGCTTCTAAATATGATCCTCCTCAGCAAGCTTAGTCATGAGGGGCAATTCCATTTTGTTTGCAGTGGGACCTACAAAATCTTAGGTGTGGCGGTAATTTTGGGCCCGTGATATGGTTAACTAATGATGATGATTAGATCCTTTTTGGCCAAATGTGTATATGCATTTTCCTGTTTGAAGAGTTTAAAAGAGTTTTTGTGTTAAATCGTTGTGATTCATACCAGGTATGTATGATTTATGTTTTACGATGGTTTTGAGTATAATTCAGCATGTTTTAATGATTCCAGGAAACTAATTCGCGTTCTATGTGTCACAAGGAAAAATCGCAGCTCGTTTTTTCATCCGGCACTCTGTGCGGTACTCCATCCGGCACTTCGTCCTGCACTAAAACCATGGGCAATTTGGCGGTTATCGTATTGGCGGCCAGCGATGGAAGAATCAGAGACATGGGTTTTACTTGTGCTCATGGCCTCCAGCTATTGAGCTCCTAACAAATCGATTTGGGTTGTTATGTTGGGTGATTATTGGCTCGCCTTGTTTCTAGAAGCCATCGGCGGTTAAGACGCATTGAATGTGATTTGCTATTTTTAGAGAAGGTCGACCCTTCTAGTGGTCGACCTCTCATCTTGTAAATCTATAAATGCCACCTCAGTGGTCAGACAAAGTGTTAGAGTTAGGGAGGAGTTCGGAAAAATAGTTAATCTTTGTTTTGCCAATTCCAGACATATTTTGCTAAAACTGTGTAAAACTGCGTTTTTTTATTTTAAATGTTGAAATTGTGTTAACTAAGCTCATGATTCATCCTTGAAGAGTAGCCACGACCTACTAGGGGGTCCACCAACATTTTGGGTGAATATTTAGTTAGTTTTCTTGTGAATTTGAGTAGTGTAATCGTCATTTTGTTTATTTCATGTACATGAGTTTTTATTGTGTTTATTTACTGTATAAATTGTTGTTCATAATTTAATTACTTTAGTTCCGTTTTGCAGGTTATTATGGAGGCTAGTGTTAATATGCAATGATCTTTTGGTTAATAGGAAATGAACTTGCAAGTCCTTAGCTACTAACCCTGTGTATAATTAGATGATAGCTAGGATTTTCATATGCTGAAATAGAGTTTAAAAACAGAGTTTCTAGTTCATGGTTTCTTTGGCAAGTTTTGGTGGATGGATAGTTGTTAGTTTTAGCTTTCATTTTCAGTTTTCTTATCTAATTGCTATTTAGTTTTGCTCATTTAATTGTTAGTTAGTTTTCTCATTTAATTTCTTGTCATATGCTGAAATAGGATTTAATTTATGTTTTATGAGTATTTCCTCTTTTGCAATTTGAATTGTTAAAATAGGATTAATTTAGTTTACTTTATGCAATTTCCTTTTCTAGATCTAGGTTGCAATTCTAATGCAAAGTTGATTATTGAGTTTAGTTTTCCGTTATGAATCTTAGTATGAATTTGTTTAATTAGCATAGAATGCAATTGAATTTCATAGAATAGTGTTTTTGTATTGTTGATGATTAATGCATGATTAAATAATCACATGGATATGTAGGGTAGTTGATGTTGCTTCTATAATGGCTAAGTTCTCATTGGATTGTCTAATTCACACTTTTCACTTTGCTATCGAAGTCAATATTGAGTTTATCAATCTTGAGTTATCGTTAATTGTTAAATGCCATCGTGATATCATAAGACACCGAAGACATAACCATCAACACTATATTTGAGTTTTCTTGCTTTTATAGCTTAGAGGATAGTTTTCTTGCTTTTGTAAATAAGAGAATAGTTTTATTGCTTTGGTATATTAAAGAATAGTTTATTTTTGTAGATTAAAGAATAGTTGTTTATTACTTTTATTGTCATAATGCTCTGAATCTAGTAGACTAAGATTTCCTTTCGTAACTTAGAAGTATTTATGAAGTTTAATTTAAGAATAGATTTCACTCACTTATTAGTTTGATTAGTTGATTATTGAGTAATCTTGATTAGTTTACTTGCTGTAGAAGTTGGCATAGGTTAGTTAGTTGCTTGCTTGTCTATTTTCTTTCATAGGTTAGTTAGTTGCTTGCTTGTCTATTTTCTTTCATAGGGTAGTTGCTTGTCATTTACTTGCTTTAATAGGATAGTTGTTTATTGAATTTGAGTAGGTTAATTAAAGTAGTTTGTTGTTGTCATTGCTCATTAGGTAGATTAAATAGATAGTTGTTTTTTTCTTATTGTCATGATTAAGTTAGTTTTCTTTAAGTAGGTTTTTCATTTTCTTTCTTAGGACTATCCATCGATCATTTGTTCAAAAATTACTTAGGGTAAATAGTTTAAGTTTCTTAGTAGGGTTTGATCATTAATAGTCATTGTCTGAATAGATTAGTTCTCAAATAGCCCATTTCCTTAGTTAGACTATACTACCTCTAGCCTTTCTTCCTTGGCACATATAGTGCTACAACTCTAAGTTTACTTACCCCGGGTTGACAATTTAATTGAGGGTTTTTTAGTGTTTTTTAGTGCATATAGAACACCCATCAAAAAGCATACAAATGCTTCAATCTGAGGCTCAACAAAATCGTGGAAATCATCAATGTGACTTTTGCTGAGACAGGTGGACGAAGGATAAAAGAAGAAGGTAAGGATTCAATAGAACATGTTCACAAAAAAGAAGTAAAGGAAGAAGAAGTAGCAGAAGAGGAAGATAATGAAGAGCAACAAGAAGAAGAGCATGAATAGAAAGATCTTCAAGTACCTACAAAGACACCTAGTAGACAAATATAGAAGAATCATCCATCAGGTCATATATCAGGAATAAAGACGTAGGAGTTGAAGCTAGAAGAAGAATTTGTTCACCAGAATAGCTACACCTAGCACTACTATCCATAATTGAGCCAAGCAGTTTTGAAGAATCTAGCAAGGATGAATTTTGGATAAAATCCATGGATAAAGAGTTAGACCAGATAGAGAAGAATGACACTTGGGAACCGGTTCCAAGGCCAAGAAACAAGAATTTGATTGGTACAAGGTGGGTCTTCTTTAAAAAATTGAACGAAGATGGACAGGTTACAGGAACAAAGCAAGATTGGTATGTAAAGGATACACTCAGGTTGAAGGTATAGAATTTGAAGAGACATTTTCCCCAATTTTCATAATGGAAGCAATCAGATTGATCCTAGCTTATGCATGCTTCAAGAATATTAAAGTGTATCATATGGACGTGAAATTAGCCTTCCTAAATGGGGATCTATAGGAAGAAATCTACATTGAGCAACCATAAGGATTTAAGTTGTCAAATAATGAAAATTATGTTTTCAAGTTCAAGAAGGCCTTGTATGGTCTCAAACAAGCCCCTAGAGCATGGTATTCTAGACTAGACAGATACTTATAGCAACAAGGGTTCAAGAAAGGGAATGCAAGCAACAACCTCTACATCAAGTTAAATCATGATAGTATTTTTTTAATTGAAGTTTATGTTGATGATATTATCTTTGGAAATGATGATGATAGGATGAGCCAAAAAATTTCAAAGGATATGCAAAATGAATTTGAAATGTCACAGCTTGGAGAATTATCTTTATTTTTGGTTCTTTGGACATCTCAAAGAAACCAAGGAATTTTTATCTCTCAAACCAAGTATATCAAAGAAATGCTAAAGATATTTGGAATGGAAGATTGAAAATGAGTCAGTACTCCTATGCAAACCAGTTGCAAGTTAAGTAAAGATGATGATTCAAAGGCTACATATTAGAGGGAGTATCGGTCAATGATTGGAATCTTACTTTATGTGACAACTTCCAGACTATATGTGATGCAGAAAGTTGGACAGGTGGCATGATTTCAAGTACCACCAAAGGAATCGCATGTTTTTTAACTAAAAAGGATATTCATATATATCAAGGGCACAGAAGAGTTTGGATTATGGTATCCAAAAGGGATGGAACTATCACTTATTTCCTACACAGATGCAGATTGGGTAGGTTGCATTGATGATCAAAGAAGTATAAGTGGAGTAGCCTTCTACTTGGGTGAGTGTTTGGTATCTTGGCTTAGCAAGAAACAATCATTGGTATCATTGTCTACAGTTGAAGTAGAGTATATTGCAGCAGTAGCATGTTGTACACAGGTCCTATGGATGAAACAAACATTGAAAGATATGTAGATTTTAACCTTGTACAATATTTTACTACAAATAGATTTTCAATAAAATAACAGAAAATATATAATGGAAAATACACACATTACACGGATGTTTTTCCCCTGGAAACCCAAACCAGGAAAACCAGTATATTCTATATTCATTCATAGTGATACATTTTTACAGTACAATATACATATAGGAGCCAGTGGCATCCAAAACCCTAACCCAATGACCTGTATTAGTAAACAACCCTAATTCCTTAACCGAAAATAGAAAACCATTGTCAAAAACCATGTGCCGAAAAACCACCCAACAATGGACACGAAAATCAAGGTGACATGAAAAATAAGGCAAAAATGAAACATGTTTCCCGAGGAAAAAAATTCTCGGGGGTGCTACCCCCAAACCTCTCAAACCCCCATGCATGCCCAGCACAATGTATCAAACACTAGCATTAGTCATGCAAAGAATATAACACATAACCAACAAGATATACAGTTTGAGCATGATGAGCCCATTATGATATTTTGTGATAACACAAGCGTCATCAATATCTCAAAGAATCTAGTAATGCAGTCCAAGACGAAGCACATTCTGACCAAGTTTCATTTTCTAAGGGAATAGGTTGTAGAGAAGAACATTAGAGTTGATTATTTTGGTACAAAAGAGAAGATTGTAGATATCCTTACTGCTTCCACGGGAAGCTTTTGAGTATCTTCTCGAGAAACTCGAAGTAATTTCTTCCCCACAATGATTTTGGAATGCTTTTCTTATATATCATAGATTTACATGAGGAAGCAAAATGCAGAGGACAAAGGACGATTCATTTAAGGGGAGCATCCCTAAGGAGAGTTTCGTCAGGGGGAGAAGCTCCGAAGGAAAGTTATCCTTTCCCATTGATGTCAAAGGGGGAGAGATTAATCAGATGCATGAAGAGAACTCACAGAGGCATGATTCCAAGGGGAGCATAAGCACCATGACTTCAATGGTGCATCAGAGTGTTTACATCAATGCTAAAGGGGGATATTGTTGATTAATTGGGTTGGTTTTCATTGATGTCAACCCTTGAAGCAAGTCTGGTAGAAAATTTAGGTAGCCCCGGATGTGTGGTTAAGGAACCTGAGTTTGTCTGAAGAATAATGTAATGAATATTAGTGAGTTTGTAGGAAACACTATAATAGATGGATGGTACATGTTGTTTCATTTCCGGTGATATGTGGTACATCACATAGTTCCTCACGGTTGAGGAGATATGGCTTAGTGAAGTTGGAGAACCCTCATGAGTTATCTAGAAGCACCTAGAAGGTCAAAGAAGTGAATTATTCAAGCTACTATAAGAAGTTTACTAGTGAAAGTGGTTGTAAATAGGATTTTATCATGAGTAAAGTTGTTGCAATAATAAAATAATTAAAAATAAATTAGTTGCAACAAGTGGTGAGTTTACTATTTATGGTAAAGTGGTTGCAAGTGGGTAAAGTAGTTGAAAGTGGGTTATCCCTAAAAGAGGGAAGTTGGGTAAAACAGTTAGAAGATAACCCCTAAAGGAGGCTACTTGGAGAATATAAATAAGAGAGCAAGGATCTCCCATTATGACCTATTGATCACATTGAATTTCTCTTTTGTGAAATTTTACGGGTAGGTATCATTGACAAATCTAAAGTAGTGGGTCTGAAGCAGTGACGAGATAATTTGCAGGAGTCGCAGGGTCGAGATTGTGGGTGATGAACTAGGGTTTTATTGAATACATCTACAGGTTGCAGTACTGGAAGGACGCAAACATTCGCAGAACACAGTGGGACAAAGCATGAATACCCACGAGTTTACTGAAGACAGAGCGTGGATATGTTTCCAAAGCTGAAGAAAAGGAAGGTAATATCTATCATTAGTGACAAGTTCCAGAGCTGAGAAGAGGCTATACGAAGGACTAACCATGAGAAGGTACAACAGAGCTATCTACAGTAATAAAAGGTATGTTGTATGCTTATATTAAGTAGATCTTTGGTGAATTCTTGGGGTATAGCCATGGGAGATTGAGATTTTTCCTTTGAGGGACTATTGGTTGTATGGTATATTTTTTATAAGAAAAATCTACAAGGATACATTGCTATTGTATTGGTTTTTTGATGTTGGGATATGTCATTGGGAATTTTATTAAGACATATCTTGTGTTATTTGGAGTATGGTTAAAGGTTTATGGTTGAGACATATTTTTATCAGTACAGGTTGTGATTTCTTAATAGTGAGGGTTTGATGTATGGTTAATGTAAGCGTATATTATATCACACAAGATCAGTGAGACATATGTATGAAACTACTACATGGTTGTGTTAGATCTACTTAGATATTGAATGAGTATTATTTTCTACCAGATCATCCAGTTTGTGAGCAGATACAGAGATATCTGACAGTGACCAAGACTGAGAAAGTGACACAAACAGAGTGACAGATATAGTATTAGTGATACTAACATATCTTTGTGCTAGTCTGTGAGTTGCAACAAACAGACGTGCGATCATCCGCAAGTTGTAGTAGGGAAAGGCACAGACATCTACATGTTACAGAATAGATAGGTCGCAGATCTATAGGAAATATTAGAAGAAAATTGGTACATGTTGTGATAGGTTTTTCAGTGACAATTGTGATAGTAACAGAATTGATACAATGACAGTGACAGGTTATCTACAATTGGCATTTTTATTTCAGGGCAGTTAGACAAGGCAAGGATAGGTGGTTGTAGTCAAAGAACATAGGGGGTTGTATCCACATTCCAGTTGTAGCCGAAGAACATAGGGGGTTGTAGCCTCCTTCTGGTTAGAGCCATAGAATTGGGGAGTTGGATCTTCCCTCATATTGTAGCCTGAAAATATAGGGGATTAGAGCCTCCTTGCAGTTTCAGCTGGAGAACAAAGGAATTTGGTGCTTCCAATGAATTTACTTCTTAAAGACATATAAGAAAAATCATTCCATGGTTTTCTCCCGCATTGGGTTTCCACTTAAAAATATTGGTGTAGTGTGTATGTGTATGAGTGCTCATTGTTCATGGTTTATTTACTCTGCACTTATATATATATATATATATATATATTGGTTAAAAAGGATTAAAAATCACTATTATTGATTCACCCCCCATCTAAGTAATTCAAAAATAAATTAAAAATAAATTATTTTCGGAAATTGATTTATTTAAATAAATTATCAAGCTTCTAAAGTGGGTTCAAGATGATGGAATGAATACCAATTCTCACATTTACTAAAATGATTAATTCATTGCACCAAAAGGGAAAAACCTAACTGAAAATGAGCTTCAAGAAGATGAAGAAGAGATTACAAAGGAGAAGAACAAGAATATTAAAAATATTAGCATTGGAGCAATTGGTTGTTGGAGATTTTTGTTACATGGGTTTTTTTGTTTAAAGCAAGTTTTGCTTCTCCGAATATTTGGGAATAATCCCACATGACTTTCCCTTTCATATTTCTCTCAACTAGAATCTTTCCATCAATTTTTCGATATATGTTTTCTAGAGGAATATTTGGGTCTGATCAACTTTGTCTCAAAATTCTTCAGTCATTTTTCATGATATTCCAGGTCCAGAGGGGTAAAATCCTTGTTTGTAAGAAGAAAATACATTATAAGTATAGTTTATCTATTTTTCATTGAGATTGTTGAGGCTTTCATTCCAGTCTTATTTTTCAGACATTGTTAGACTTGTCATAATTGAGATATTATTATTGATTTCTCCCATGGAGAACTATTTCGAGGCATAGATTTAATGATTTGTCAGACTTTGAGATTTTCGAGTATGAGATTTTTGGAGTGTGCTCATCATAATGATTTTCAATTTTAAATGCACTACTCATCTAAAGTTATTTGATGACCTTTCCATTTTAATTCTCTTTCATATTGCAAATTCACAGTTAATCCTAGGTTCACAACACTTTAAAAGGAAGGAAAAATTATCCATTGAAAGCAAACTCTGTACAAATATCTTTCAGATATATCTATTTATTTTTCTTTCCATGAACAAGATGATGTGCTTAATGAATAAATCTGTTAAATGAGAGCCTTGTTGGAATATCTTTTGGGGTTTTTTATTTAGCACTCATCCATTCCATTCATCTACAAGCATACAAAGAATCTTCCAATATATTAAGAGAGGTCAGAACCACCTCTATAAAAAAGAGAGTCTTTCTTATTCCCCACAAGATTTTCTCTCAAATTTTGGTCATTTTTCCTTGACCAAAAAAATGATCAACATTTTTGGTGACCATACTAGGGAACAATTCATTTTCAAGAAATATGATATGTTTTTGGGATAAGATATTATTGGAAAACTATAATATATTTGGTTGAAGTTAAAAAAAATAATATCTGGCAGATTGATGTAAGATGAATTGGGTTCTTGAAAACCTCATTCAACGAACTTCTGGTGGCCTTGAAGATATTTTATTAGAGTTCTGAACACAAGTAAGTTATGCCAACTTCTACAACACCAAAGAACAATCAAATATTTTTTAGGAGGATGTAAGACACCCAACCCCCTAAGTACCTTTTAAGGGATGAGGTATTAAAATTTCACTTCTTCTTAGACATCTCGAGGCCTGTTCTCGAGGGAAACAACATTTGTTGATCGTCAAGAGATTTGCAACAACTGTAAGTATTCCCAAATCTGACTTCATAGTCAAAACTTATGGCCTTCCAAAGTTCTTAGCCCTCATTGGTTAAATGCCATCTCACTGCCACATGGAATCCACATGGCTACCTAGCCCATGTGTCATTCGACATGGAAAAATCGTGGCTCCAACGTGGAGCTTGCCATATGGCTCATCGACCCATGGTTCTAACCCTACATAACCTATCATCATCGTCGTCGGGAATTTCATTCCCATGGGTTGTAAATACCCCAACCAAAATTTTCGACGACAATCCATTAATCAGACCCATACTATATCTGACAATCCTCAGACCAAGCATCCAATGACCCTAATTTTTTCAGTGATACTAATTGGCACATAGGTTAACATCCTAGTCTTTGACGTTCCTTATGCTACAGGGATGGGACCCACCATGATCCACGGTAGAGATTTAACCTTGCATGCTCACTGATCAATTACTATCATTACTCTCCATCCTTCATCTTCATCGGTGATTCTTACATTGACTATCCATCAACACATGGTTGATATTTCTCAACATGTAGATCCAATGGTTAGGATCTAATCAAATATCTCTTAGATCATTTTTCTCAGCTGGGTCTGCTAGTACTCTGATCTACAAGAGAAAATAATTTTTAATTTGGTGCTATGTTCGCGGCACATGTGTCGGATACAGGCATGCCACTGGAAAAGTGTTATTCTCGCATCGCCATCATAAAACATCATATCATTTCTTAAGTAAAATCCTTAAATTCTTCGCCAGATTTGTTTTCACACCATATCTAGACTACTTATGTTTAATAATGTATACAGCCAAGAGTTAACATTGGCAAAGGGTCAGTCTGTTTTCATGGTCATTCCGGAAAAAATATTGGCCCGAGGGCCAATCTCCAAAGCCAATGCACCTGCAATATACAACCACGGTTAGCACATACGAAAAGCTACACAACAGATTAACACACAAGCACCAAATGCTACAAAGTTCAAGGATATCTGCAGGTGTCAATAACCATCAAAGCAATGAAAGCTAGGTTGATTTTTTACAGCTGTGGAACCCCACTGTTGAGGTGGATATTCATCTTTCTTATGGTTATATTTCCAAAGTTGTTGTTCCAAGTAGTGCTTCCAATGATGTGTATGAAGCATTGGAGCTTCGTGATGAAGGGAAGGACTATATAGGAAAAGGGTGTCTCAAAGGTTGTTGAAAATGTCAATAAAATTATTGGACCAGCTCTTATTGGCAAGGATCCAGTAGATCAAACTGGAATCGATAACTTCATGGTACATGAGCTTGTTGGAACTCAAAATCAATGGGGCTGGTGCAAACAAAAGTTTGGAGCAAATGTTATATTAGTTGTATCTCTTGCAGTTTGTAAAGTAGGGGCTTATGTTAAGAAGATATCTGGATCTGAGTTGATTAAGCTATACGAATCATTTATTAAGGATTATCCAATTGTATCTATTTTGAAATTCGTCTATTATTAATAGAAAAGGTTTCTATTTTCCTTGGGTGATGCTAGCCTTGAATGTGGTTGTTTCAAAGTGCTCAAAGTTGGAAGTATTTTATATGAGCAGGGTATATGATTGTATTGATCGAGGTATTTATGCAGTTGCAAAAGGATGTATGAGACTAAGAAAGGTGCACCTTAATAGTGGCAAAATAATTACTCTCCATTGCAACCAGATGTTACTCTCCGTTGCAACCAGATGTCCTCAATTGCAGGAACTTGTTCTGATGGGCATTGCTACTTTGGTTGTGAGTTTGAATGCCTTGGCTTCCCATTTCCCTATGCTAGAAAGAATGGCACTATGCAATAGTGATAGTGTTGGGGACTTGGAGATGTCTTGTATTTTAGCTAAGTTCATAGCACTGAAGAAGATATGCATAAAGAATTGTCCAATATCTGATGATGGTCTTATGATAATTGTCGGTGGCTGCCCGAGCCTCATAAAATTAAAGGTTAAAAGGTGCAAAGGAGTAACATCCAAAAGTGTTTGTCAGGTTCAAACAAAAAGAGGCTCTCTAATTGTTTTTGTTGATGGTGGCTCACAGACAGTAGGAGAGGATGATCAGGGTAGGTCTCTTCATCTTGGAGATGACAGAGTCATTATAGAATCAACTCATGTGCTATGTGGAAGTAGAGGTCACTTAATCAAGACAAAATTAGGTACGGAAGCTTCCAATTTGCTTAGAGGGTCTTCTTCTGGTGACTTGTCCCATGTTTAGGTTTCTGAGATAGATATATGAGAGGATATTTATTGTATTTTATTGATTTCCTTTGACAATTCTCTCTTTCTAAGGAGCCTCTATGAGGCACGAACGTTGTGAATATCTAGAAATTTTTATAGCCATTCTTTGTAAATCTTTATATTCTATTCCGAACTGGATTATTTCTTAACAGACCTATAGAATGTCGAAGATAGAGCCTATTTTGTTCCTTCTTTCGGATCTTATGGGCATCATTGTTTGGCATATGTATTTCTCCCTGGTGGAAGAAATATATTGAAGACGCTGCTTTGGGTACACAAGATCGTTGCATGAGTTTAAGACAACAATCCTGTAGGAATGGAACCAACAGCATTCGCTGAGATAACTCAATCAAAGGCTTTCTAGTTGGCCCTGTTCGCAGGAGCATTGTAAGCCCAGATCGTGTAGGAGAAACCCTACCCCGTCCAGATGAAGACGCGGCAGTCGAACCATATTTTCAAGGCAGCGTTTTCAATATAAATCCCTAGAAAGAACACACAGGCATATCTAGAATGAAATGGGAAAATGCCCAAGTGTCAGGAAGTTGTGAAATATTGACAACGCACCAGCACAAGCAATCGACAACAAATAAATATCTCTCATATGTTAAATAAATTTATAAATATGCTATCATTATCGATTGCATTCACAGAGAGGCTAGTTATGTTTTCAAGCTCAGGAAGGAGAATATAATCTCTCCAAATAAGGCACAGGTGGCAGAGCATCAATCAAAGAAGTTAATTTCCATATTTTCAGGGCACCTTATAACAGCAGCTGGAAGCTTGATCCTTATTAAATGGCAACTCAGATGCAACTCCAGATTTGAAGGACTTGATATTTGTTATCCTAGTTTTATTGCAATCACTTTATTTTCTTTCCAACAAAGAAAGAATAGTCTAAAATCAGTTATTAGATTTTATTTTAATTAGATACCTATAACTCAAGGTATATTGGGAATGATTCCAGATGTGTTATTATATCAGTTAGAATTATTCCTTGAGTTTAGGATTCTGTTCATAGAAGTTAGCAACAGCTATTAGGGATGAGTTCTATATATTTTCATGTAAAAACTCATTAGAAAGAGGAGGCTCGCGAGGGTGAGGCCTGAGAAGAATTTAGTGAGATATCCATCCAGTATGTGTGATTGTAAGCCTGAGGGCATCTTATTCTGTGATCGCTTCTAACATTGAAGATCTATGACAATTGTTTCCATCAGATTGTAATTTCCCTTTTTTTTCATCTTCCTTGTTTTACACTATGTTCTTCATCTTTCTTGAATGAATTACAAACATTGAGAATCAATGGCTGCCCATGGATAATAGATTCTCGAGTAGTAAATATTTTGTTATGACTGCCTATTATTTGTGTGTTTTGTTTCAAGTATTGTTTCATCCATTTGACAAGGAGAATCTTGGTTGGATGGGTATTCTATTTTTCGTTTATTCCCTATTATTCTACCCATTTTCATATAAACTTCTTATTTGATATGAAATTTGATTGCTTTCGATCAACAGGGTGTTTACTTGACTCCATGCCCAATGGTGTTTTAATTGATCTGCATTTAGCATGTTTCTCTTATTCTTTCTCTTTCCATCTACCTGATCCACCTTCTTTCAAAACCCAAAACACATCCTTATTTATAAAATCATTGCAATAACTGAAGATGTGCTACGCTTGACCCTATAGCAGTCTAGGGGAAACTTCTAGCACTAACATATTTTGGCATTGTTTCTGGGGACGAAGCAGTGAAGAAACCTTCCCTGGGAGAACGAAAACGATCAGATCTTCTTCTTGATAGTGAACAAGAATAGGACAAGTGCTTGACTATAGATCTTTCACCATGGTGACTCCACTGTCCAAAGATTAAAAGGCAACTCCACTGGGGATCCAACTATGGAAGCCATTTTGGCTCAAAGGTTTGCCTTTTGTGATTTTTCAAATATAGTTGGTTTTCCAAACCCAATGCTTGGTAGAGGTGAATGGGAAGGTACCCTTCCTACATTTAAAGGCGAATATTGGGAGGTTTCGGCTGAGCATCTGCTGGATTTTCACAAGTTTGTTCATGAACGTCAGATTGTGCATGAGGATGTCCAGATCAAACTTTTCAGATACTCATTGAAGGGAGCATCCCTTGATTGGTGCATATCTCTTCTAGGTTCAAGTATTAACTCATTGGCAAGTTTTCATGATGCTTTCAATACATTTTATAAAGAAAAAATTTCAGTTGAAAGTCTTTTTGAAAATTGTTATGATGTATTTGAGAAGCATATTCAGCAGAAAGCAGATTTTTCCTCTGTTTGCCAGAATAAAAATCATGTTAGTGAGGAAGATCTTCAAGATTCCATGGATGATAATGTTGAGGAAGAAAGAAATGTTTTTTCAAATTTGTCTCAAGATCATATTGCTGATGAAAATATGCAAAAATCTTCATCTTTGTCATTTGAATTTTATCATGTTGTCCCAAATTATGATGAATATAGTGATGATGATCTTGACATTCTAGAGCCCGATGTATCTATGGTGACAGAATCTGACCATTAGATTCATGAAGGTGTTTAGTTCATCATCTATGAACAGTGAGAGACGGTGTATGACAGTCATTTTGTTGACTATCATGATGGAATTGTTGATGTTTCTGTTCAAGGAACTTGTGATCAGATTCAGGATAACCTTGATTCCTTTGATTGCCCATGCCCAGAAAATCTTCATGCTCTCTTTACAGCAGCACAAATCAAGTATCATTTGATAAATGAAGCAAAGTAAGAATGGGACCGTTTGTATCATCTGGATATGCAACACAGTTGGCAGGATCCTGTGGTTGTCTACATAGAGATGGTTGTTTTAGAAGCTTTCAGTTTTGCAACTTTTGGAATTAAAACAGTCTGGGATTGTAAGTATGTGTTGCAACTTAAGATTCTGCTACAAGTCATGAGTTCTTCTTTGAATTTTATTTCCATACAAGGAGTTTTTTCAGTCGGTTGGATGTTATCATGGCTTCATTGGAAGCATGATTTCACATGATTAGCCAGTTTTTACTGGATAGAAGTAGGAATAAGATAGAATAACAAGCTCACCATATGAGCATGAAGATTCTTTTCAGTTAGTTAGTTTGCAGCAGTAATTTTGTTTTCAGTAGTGTGTTCAAAATTTTAATAAAGATTGCAGAGATTTGATGACAGTATGAATGACTCCACAAGCCCAATGGACTAGGCATAGCATAAATGTGGATGTTTGCAAAGACAAAAGTTTACAGGTGGCATTGCACGGATGCACAGAGGAAAAGGCATAGTGGTATGCTTATTCTTGATGCCTCATGGGGAGAGCATCATACCCTAGAAGGAGCCAGTGTTAGTACTATGATCTACATGAGAAAATAATTTTTAATTTGGTGCTATGTTCCAGTGACACATGTGTCAGATACAGGTACTCTACTGGAAAAGTGTTATTCTCGCAGCGCCATCATAAAACATTATATCATTTCTTAAGTAAAATCCTTAAAGTCTTCGCCAGATTTTTTTCACACCATATCTAGCCTACTTATGTTTAATATTGTATACAACCAAGACTTAACATTGGCAAAAGGTCAGTCTGTTTTCATGGTCATTCCGGCAAAAATATTGGCCTGAGGGCCATCTCCAGAGCCAGTGCACCTGCAATATAGAACCACAGTTAGCACCTATGAAAAGCTACACAACAGATTAACACACAAGCACCAAACGCTGCCAAGTTCAAGGATATGTGCAGGTGTCAATAACCATCAAAGCAGTGAAAGCCAGGTTGATTTTTGACAGCCGTGGAACCCCACTGTTGAGGTGGATATTAATATTTCTGATGGTTATCTTTCCAGAGTTGTTGTTCCAAATAGTGCTTCCACTGGTGTGTATGAAGCATTGGAGCTTCGTGATGAAGAGAAGGAATATATAGGAAAAGGCTGTTGAAAATGTCAATAACATTATTGGACCAGCTCTTATTGGCAAGGATCCAGTAGATCAAACTGGAATCCATAACTTCATGGTACAGGAGTTTGATGGAACTCAAAATAAATGGGGCTGGTGCAAACAAAATTTTGGAGCAAATTTTATATTAGTTTAATCTCTTGCAGTTTGTACAGCAGGGGCTTATGTTAAGAAGATATTTGGATCTGAGCTGATTAAGATATACAAATCATTTATTAAGGATTATCCAATTGTATCTTTGAAATTCATCTATTATTAATAGCAAAGGTTTATATTTTCCCTGGGCAGTGCTAGCCTTGAATGTGGTTGTTTCAAAGTGCTCAAAGCTGGAAGTATTTTATATGAGCAGGGTATTTGATTGTACTGATCGAGGTATTTATGCAGTTGAAAATGGATGTAGGATACTGAGAAAGGTGCACCTTGATAGTGGAAAAAGAATTCGCGAGCAAGGGTTACTCTCCATTGCAACCAAATGTCCTCAATTGTAGGAACTTTTTCTGATGGGCATTGCTACTTCAGTTGTGAGTTTGAATGCCTTGGCTTCCCATTGCCCTGTGCTGGAAAAAATGGCACTATGCAATAGTGATAGTGTTGGGGACTTGGAGATGTCTTGTATTTCAGCTAAGTTCATAGCACTGAAGAAGCTATGCATAAAAAATTGTCCAATATCTGATGATGGTCTTGTGACAATTGTCGGTGGCTGCCCGAGCCTCATAAAGTTAAAGGTTAAAAGGTGCAAAGGAGTAACATCCAAAAGTGTTTGTCAGGTTCAGACAAAAAGAGGCTCTCTAATTGTTGTTGTTGATGGTGGCTCACAGACAGCAGGAGAGGATGATCAAGGTAGGTCTCTTCAGCTTGGAGATGACAGAGTCATTAGAGAATCAACTCATGTGTTATGTGGAAGCAAAGGTCACTTAATAATGACAAAATTAGGTACGGTGGCTTCCAATTTGATTAGAGGGTCTTCTTCTTGTGACCAATCCCATGTTTAAGTTTATGAGATAGATATATGAAAGGATACTTATTGTATTTTATTGATTGCCTTTGATAATTATCTCTTTTCAAGGAGCCTCTGTGATGCACGACTGTTGTGAATATCTATAAATTATTATAGCCATTCTTTGTAAATATTTATATTCTATTCCGAACTGGATTATTTCCTAACAGGCCTACAGGATGTCAAAGTTAGAGCCTATTTTGTTTCTTCTTGCGGATCTTATGGGCATCGTTGTTCGACATATGTATTTCTCCTTGGTGGAATAAATATATTGAAGACGTTGCTTTGGGTACACAATATCATTGCACGAGTTCAAGCCAACAATCATGTAGGAACGGAACCAACAACATTCGTTGAGATAATTCAATCAAAGGCTTTCTAGTTGGCCATGTTTGCAGGAGCATTGTAAGCCCGGATCATGCAGGAGAAACCCTACCCCGTCCAGATGAAGACGCAGCAGTCGGACCATATTTTCAAGGCAGAGTTTTCAATATAAATCCCCAGAAGGAACACATAGGAATATATAGAATGAAATGGGAAAATGCCCAGGTGTCATGAAGTTGTGAAATATTGACAACGCACCAGCATAAGCAATTGACAACAAATAAATATCTCTCAGATGTTAAATAAATTTATAAATATGTTATCATTATCGATTTCATTCACAGAGAGGCTAGTTATGTTTTCAAGCTCAGGAAGGAGAATCTAATCTCTCCAAATAAGGCACAGGTGGCAGAGCATCAATCAAAGAAGTTAATTTCCAGATTTTCAAGGCACCTGATAACAGCAGCTAGCAGCTTGATCCTTATTAAATGGCAACTCAGATGCAATTCCATATTTGAAGGACTCGATATTTGCTATCCTAGTTTTATTGCAATCACTTTATTTTGTTTCCAACAAAGAAAGAATAGTCTAAAATCAGTTATTAGATTTGATTTTAATCATATACCTATATCTCGAGGTATATTGGGAATGATTCTAGATGTGCTATTATATCAGTTAGAATTATTCCTCGAGTTTAGGATTATGTTCATAGAAGTTAGCAAAAGCTATTAGGGATGAGTTCTATATATTTGCATGTAAAATCTCATTAGAGGGAGGAGGCTTGAGAATAAGTTAATGAGATAGCCATCCAGTATGTGTGATTGTAAGCCTAAGGGCATCTTATTCTGTGATCGCTTCTGACATTGAAGATCTATGACAATTGTTTCCATCAGATTGTAATTTCCCTTGTTTTTCATCTTCCTTGTTTTACACTATGTTCTTCATCTTGATTGAACGAATTGCATACATTGAGAATCAATGGTTGCCCATGGATAATAGATTCTCGAGAAGTAAATATTTTGTTGTGACTGCCTAATATTTGTGTGTTTTTTTTCAAGTATTGTTTCATCCATTTGACAAAGAGAATCTTGGTTTGATGGGTATTCTACTTTTCATTTATTCCCTATTCTTCTACCCATTTTCATATAAACTTATTACATGATATGGAATTTGATTGCCTTCGATCAACAGGGTGTTTACTTGACTCCATTCCCAATGGTGTTTTAACTTATCTACATTTATCTTGTTTCTCTTATTCTTTATCTTTCCATCTACCTGGTCCACCTTCTTTCAAAACACAAAACACATCCTTAATTATAAAATCATTGCAATAACTGAAGATGTGCTAGGATTGACCCTATAGCAGTCTAGGGGAAACTTCTAGCACTAACAGGGTCCACTTTTGTCTTGACGACCAATCACTTAGCGACACCTATCACCACTTGGACACATTGGTTGTCATGTTGTCACCCGCACATCATTGTGATGTCATTTTTCTTCCTGTGCTCTCAGAAGAGTCTCTCAACAATCAACAACGGAGATCACTCTCACCTAACGGTAGATTAACGACTCTCATCACATCATCAATGCCTTTATCGTCATCGAAATTCTTTTCCAATGCACAACCTTGTTAACCCTTCAAACTCCGACAAATTACTGAGATCTTTGTTCACGACACATCAACAGTACAAAAATCCTCTTAGATCTCCCCTGTCGGAGTATATATTTGTAACTCACTCTGAATAGCACCCTATGATGAATGGTCAGGATCTCTTCACCAAATATCTAATGACAAGGATTAATACACTTGTCCTCGAATAAAAAACCGATGAGGCTCATACTTTTCCTATCCTACAAATTGAAAATTAACACGTTCTCACCTCTGTACACACTAGTTTCCACCTATCCTGACTCATTGCCCTACCACATGGCACTCATAAACCAATACAAGGTCCTGCCTAAAAAATCAATTATTATTGACGCATGTCATAATTCCCACATGACATGTGGAACAATATCCATACCCTACATGGACCTATTTTCATTAACCCATTTTCGTCGGGCATATAGTCCTCCTCAGTTCGCAAGCTTATAGCTCAAACCAACAACTAGGAACTGATCTGTTGATTTGGTACCTGAGGAGGTGTTCCCCATGTGTTATCCCTTCTTAGCACATGAGGGAAAGACATTTGCCTTTGTC
>SNQJ01S0027088.1:56165-105837 GCA_010110895.2 Picea sitchensis | reverse complement strand
GCTGTCATAAAACAGCAGTAAACATTTTTATAACAGCAGAGAAACTTAGTGTCTTAGCTTGGTCAAAGACAGACCAAGAAGACTGCTGATAGTTCCTGGATTTTCTACATGATCTTCCTTTCGTTGATCTACAGTCCTTATCATCCCTCAGAGTCCCTCCTTTGGTATGCATCTCCTATGATTCCACAACTGACTTTGAATTACCTTCTCCAAATAATGGCTAGGATCATTTCATCTCGCTAGATTGACATTCAAGATCTGGTCTAGCCCAAGTCTCACCACCGCACAGATTAATGATTGTATCTTGTCACCATTCCAAATAGATGGCTAGGATGCATCCAAGGTGAAACAAGGATTTATCACTCGTCGAGGAGACTATTGGGCCTTTACCAAAAATAGATAGCTCAAATCAAATCTATCATTTCTCTGATCAAGTGTCCAAATCTCACCTTGGAGTCTCCTCGTCGAAGATCGCCTTCTTGTTTTACCCCAAATGGAACCCTGCGGTGGATGGTTAGGATCTATTATCTCGCCAGATCAATGGTAAAGATTTAATATTTCCCCCCTACACTGATAAAGGGTCCATATATAAATTCTATACCAAATCGACAGTCACGATCCTCTGAGGAAGAACAAGGTTTTTTCTTAGGCTTAATAGTCTGGCCCAGGACTTATCCAAATTTCATGAGGGTTTTCTCCAACCTTCTGTCAATACTTTTGAGTTATTTCGAGAGCTCTCACGTGAGTCCAAGGTATTCCATTTCATATTGAGGGTGTATCATCCCCATCCACCTATTGGGCTATGCCACTTAAAATTTTGAATTATGATACTAATTTAAATCATAAAAATAATCAGTAAATGCACAGATTCATACAAAATAATAATAGAAATATGCATGAAACATACATGGGAAAAATCCATGAAAATAAATGCATAAATATTAATGCATCATATGAATTAACACACAATTGACACTTATATTTGATTTAAAATAGCATCAACTGCGTGCATACCTTCCATGTTCCTCCTAGCCTTAGACTGCACGGCTCATAACTCTCAGTAGTGGGTAACCCCCGAGCTGGGACTAAAATCCACCTAGGTAAAGGATTCCTAACCCGGATAAGGTATCTGAGACAGCAAAAAAACTCATTCATAGGTGCCAACTCAAACTAGCATCCTACAGTCACTCATTCCCCACATGCTTGTCCCACCCCAAAAAGTGTGCCCCTTCTCTCCTCAACAGTCCCTCGGCTACCCAACTTCCTTTTCGGGGCTTCAACAAAAAGATGGAAAGGAAGTCTCAAAGCCCTATAGCTGCAGTTTGGCACCTTTGGGAATCAATTCCCAACAATTGTCTCACCTAGAGATAATGCTCATGGGCTTGACAATCTACCTCTTCAATATCCTATGGGCTTAACCACCTGCTTCTTCAGTCCAACTCCAAAGCTAACCAGGGTAAAGGTACAGGTACAAGTATAGTAACAGTAGGGTACGGGTGACAGTTGAGTGAGTGAAGGAATGATAATAGAATGATAGGAAAATGAACTTTGTCCAATCTATTTGTATGCATGTTCCCAACTTGACACTTGTCACATTGAGAACTAGCTTGGGCCCACTTGTCCCCATCCTTCGAACTTAGCATAAAATAATTATCCATACTTTATACTTTAAGGAATATTAATATAATATTCCTTTGGGATTAATCCCCCTTATCTTAGCCCCTTATCCTTAACTCTTAGCCCCCTTTCCCTATCTGGTGGAGTTTATTCCCCCATTCTCTTTTACATGGTTGGTTTGCCACAGTGATGTGTTTTCATTAATATTTGTGTGTGGTTACATTTACATTTACAATGCAGGCATACAGTACTTTTTGCATCTAGGCTCACTAGCCTCAAAAACACAAACACAAACATATATACAAAGTCTCTTTGGCCTTAAAATCGTGCACTTAAGTCAATGTGCACAAAATCCTAGAATGTGTGCACTCTTATTTTAGTGTGCCATCCTTGCATGCTTACACATGTGCGCGCTATACTATGGAATGTGTGCAAAAAACTAAGTCCAAGACTTGATACAAACATCTCACCATCTTATATACATATGTATATTTATATTTACATTTACATTTGGGTTTGACCTAGGGGTATTCCATTCCCCTCCCCATTATGTATGCATGTCCTCAGTGCAATATATACACATTTATAATCAAAACTGTCAAAAGTATTCAAAAATATGCAGGTACCCTTCCTTCATAGCATCCTCATGCTCCCAAGTTGCATCCTCGGGACTGTACCAAGTCCATTGGACCTTTACTAGCCCTATGGCTCGGTTATGGAGCTGCTTGATCTTTCATTCCAATATGCACATCGGATGCACTTGAAATTTGCCTTCTTTCTCCACCTGAATCACATTCCTATCAATGACATGATTAGCATCGGGTACATACTTTTTAAGCAATGATACATGGAATACATTATGAATACACATTGATGCAGGGAAGGAAAGCATGTATGCTACAGGTCTAATCCTTTCTAGGATTTCAAATAGCCCACAATAACGAGCTGCCAATTTGGAACAATTTCCCAACTTTAGGGAACTTCTCTTGGCCTTTACTTGTAAGAACACATGGTCACCCATTTTCAATTCTCTGTGAGTTCTTCCTTTATCAACATAAATTTTCTGTCTATCTTGGGAATCCTTCAAATTATGTTTTATTTTCATTATTTTCTCTTCCATTCCCCTGAGTAATTATGGCCCAACTACTACTCTATTTGTTGGGTTGTCCCAGGTTACCAGTGTGTTGCACTTTCTACCATAAAGTGCCTCAAATGGGATCATCTTTAAATGTGATTGGTACCCATTGTTATAAGAAAAATCTACAAAATGAAAATAATCCTCCCATTTGGATGGTTTATCCATCACATACATTCTTAGCATGGCTTCTATCACCTAATTCACCCTTTTTGTTTTCCCATCTAACTTTGGATGATAAGTTGTGCTAAAATGAAGATTTGTTCCAAATCCCTTGAACAATCCTTTCCAAAAGTTTGATATAAATTTTGGATCTCTATCAGACACAATTGTCTTGGGTATTCCATGTAATCGAGCTATTTCTCTCATATAAATATCATCTATGTTAGTTTCCTTGTGAGTGAGCTTTACTGGAATACAATGGGCAGCTTTGGTAAGCTTATCTGCCACTACCATGATAGAATCATGCTTCTTTCTAGTTCTAGGTATTTTAGTGATAAAATACATTGTTACAACTTCCCATTTCCACTCATGGATGGGCAATGGTTGTACCAAATAGTTGGGTGTCTATTCTCAGCCTTGACCTTTTGACATTCCAAACACCTAGCAATAAAATCAACAACTTCTTTCTTCATGTCTAGCTAATAATATTGGATTTTGACAGCTGTAATATTTTTCTAGTATCTTGGGTGCCTAGCATAAGGCTCATTATGCATTTCTCTCAATATCATATTTTTCAATTCATGGGAATTTGGCACAAAAATTATTCCCCTGTAAATGAGAATTTCATCATTTTCTAGCTTATAGTCTTCAATTTTCTGTTGTAAATTACCTTGCTGAAGTTTTCCCTTACCTCCATGTATTTTTTATCTAATTTTGTAGCCTCTAAAATTATATCTTTCAAATCTCATTGGTACATGCTAATGGTTGTAGCATGCATCTCATGCACCCTTCTGTTGAGTGCATCGTTCACCTTGTTCTCCTTACCTTTGATATGCTTTATATCAAAGTCATATTCATTGAGGAATTCTAACCACCTACTTTTCCTGGAATTTAGAGTTGGTTGTCCAAATAAATATTTCAGACCATTATGGTTTTTCCTCAACTCGAATCTTTTTCCCATGAGCTAGTGCCTCCGCATCTTCAATGAATTTACTATGGTTTCCAACTCCAAATCATGAGTAGCATAGTGTCTTTCATGCTCCTTCAACTTCATGGGTTCATAGCACACCACATACCCATTCTGACTAAGGACTCTACCAATCCCTTGTTTACATGCATCATTGCATATATTAAAGTCTTCATTTGGATCATAAATCCTTAGTATTGGAGTAGTTGTTAATAATGCTTCAAATGTTGGAAACTTCTTTCACAATCCTATGTCCACTCAAAATTCACGCCCTTCTTCTACAAGGAACTGATTGGGTGTGCAATCTTTGAGAATCCTTCAATAAATATCCTATAGTAATCTAAAAGGCCCATGAATGATCTCACATCTGAGACATTCATTGGTGGTGTCCATCCTTCAATGGCCCTTATCTTTTCTGGATCCATTGCTATCCCTTCCTCTCAAATGATATGGCCCAAATAATGAATTTGTTTTTGGAAGAATGAGAACTTGTTCAATTTGGAATACAACTAATGCTCCCTCAATACCTGTAATACCATCCTAAAGTTTTTCTCATGCTCTTACTCTAACTTGGAATATATAAGAATGTCATCCAAAAATACAATAACAAACTTATCCAAGTATTTTCTGAAAATACCATTCATTAAACACATGAAGACAACTGGTGAATTTGATAACCCAAATGGCACCACTATGAACTCATAATGGTCATACCTTGTTTGGAAGGTAGTCTTGTTGATGTCTTCTTATTTAATTCTTACCTGATGATAGCCTGATCTGAGATCAATCTTGGAGAATGTTTTTGCACCTTTCGGTTGATCAAAGAGATCATCGATCCTTGGCAAATGATACTTGTTCTTCACAGTTACCTTGTTCAACTACCTGAAGTCAATGCAAAGTCTCAACATTCCATCATTTTTCTTCACCAATAATACTTAGGAACCCAAAGTGACACACTTGGGAATATATACCCCTTCTTCAAAAGCTCTTCAAGTTTCATTTGCAATTCCTTCAGTTCTGGTGTACTCATCTTGTAAGGGGTCCTGGATATTGTTGTTGCTTCAAGAATTAGATTGATGGAGAAATCAATATCTCTTTTAGGGGGTAATTCTGGTATTTCTTTAAAAATATCTTGCAACTCCTTTAGGACTACATTATCTTCAATATTTGGCACCTTATCTTTAGGTGTCTCTTCCATATGTGTTGCAAATATTTGACACCCTTTCATGTAACTTTTCTTCAGCATCAAGGCTGAAACTTTTTTTGACGGTTACTGCCCTAGGAATTCCATGTATTGTCCTTAAGTTTCCTTTCTCATACAAGAAATTAAATTCCTTATTATAATATTCTAGGACATCATGGTGTTGGTCCAACCAATCCATACCAATTAGGAAGTCACATGAACCTAAAGGTATGATGTTCAAATCTTCTCTGGTGCTCAGTCCATTCATGTCCATTGGACATTCCTTAACCATCTCATTAATTTTTCTTTTAGCTCCGGTAGCCAGCTGCACTAACCAAGATTTTCCAAGATTGCTTCTTGGAAAATGAAATCTTTCCACCATCTTAGGATCTAGATAACTATGACTAGCTCCTGAATCAATTAAAATAGAAATGGTTTGGTTATTGATCTTACCTTCCACTTCAATCATATGTGACTGAAGCTGATCTTGCTTGTTGTCTATGGCTACGTAGATCCTAGGTACATTTCTTCCCATGTCCTCCATTGTATCAGCTTGTTTTACATTGTGAATTGTCCTCACTTTTTCACCTCTTTGAGGGAAATATCTGTAAATATGATCTCCTCCATAACCCCAACATTGAATAGGTGGCCTCCTTGGTATTTTCCCAAATGTCTCAGTCATATTGGGTTCTTTAGAAGCTGGTTGTCCCTAAGAATTATTTCAGAAGAATGATGGCTTAGTCCCCTTTTTCCTCTATTCCATATTGCCTTTCTGCTTGTCTTCCCAATATTTTTGGAAAGTTGGTCTTCCTTTATGTTGATCATAAAGGAATTTATCTTTCCTTATGTTTTCCTCCAATGTTTTGGGATCATCATATTGTACCTTGTCACTGATAAATGATGGAAGCCTACTCAAATACCTATGAATCTTAACCATCTCATCCTTGATGAAAGAAACATACTTCAGCGGCTCTAAAAACCTCCTTTCATATTCATCTATGGTAATACTCCCAAGCTTGAGTTCAAAGAACTCCTTCATTTTTTTGTCATAGTATTGCTTAGTCAAGTATTTCTTTTGAAAATACCTCTTGAATTCCCTCCAATTAACCTTCTTCTCATCAATTTTTTTCATCTACACAAATTGGTCCCACCACATTGATGCTTTTCCCTTGAGCTGATAGATGGAAATTATTCCTTCTGTGTGTGAAGAGTAATTATGCAATTGAAAATACTTTCTCATGCCTAGCAGCCATGTCTCTGCATCATCATCCTTCTTGTGCTCACCATCAAATGTAGCAGGATTTATTTTGTTCATTTCTCCATGTAGCTCATCCACCCCATACCTCCTCTTATGTTTCCTAACAAAGGGTGGACTTGAACTACTGTGTTCTCTCCTACTGTAATGCCTTGAGGAGTGATGGTGATGTCTACCAACACTTTGTGTTATTTTCCTCTCATCATGAGACCTGTGACTTCCTTATTTGCTTGAGTCATTCTCCTTATCCATGTTCTTTTCTATTCTTTCCAAGCTCTGCATTAACTTTATGTTGAGTCCCTCATGCTTCTCCTTGGGTTTCATAATCCTTTCATTATCATCTTTACAATTCTAGACACTATTTTGCAAACTTTTTATGGTCTCTACCAAGTTCATGCTTTCTTCCTTACCTTCTCCATGTCCATTTGAATTTGTACCTTCATTACGCATATTGACATACATCCCTCTGATTTCATCTTCATGGTTGTAATCCCCTTGTGCATTTTCCATGATTTTTATATTTTTTTTATCTTATTATGATCTAAATGCTACTAACTCTGCAATATATGCAGCCAACAAAATTTGTTAGACTAAATAATTTAACAAATTCATGAATTATGTATAATTTTTTTCCAATAATGCATCAAGATTATTTATTCTAGTTTCTTGTGAAATTAACTACCCAGATAAATTTTATGGGTGGATTTTTAGATTCATCTATCCAAGACCTTTCCAATGACTACTCCCTTTCTCAATTATGAGTCTTGAGAAGAAAGGTATGGTCATTTGAAAATTGCATATTAGTTCCTTCTATTCACGCTTCAACTAGGTGTAAATCCGAACTTTAATTATGCAATTTTTCACCAGTTCCATTGGAGTTTTGGCAGGATCCAAATTGGGTTCCTTCATAAACATATTCTAGACACTTTGGCCAATTTTCAGCCCCAACGGAGCTCCAAGTTGCTAGATACAGCTTACTGAAGTTTCAGCCCAATTAAAATTTTTGGGCCTAAATGTTACAAGTGCCTTCTATGCTTTCTTATGAATTTTTATGTGCCCATATTTTTTTTTTTACTCTTTTTTTGTATTTTATGGCTCAATACCTTTCTATAGACTACTCATGTGGTTCAATTTGATTCCAAAACAAGAATTTATGGCCCTCAAAAGTTAACTAGGCCTTAAAATTTACCCTCCATTGTTTGACCTGTAAATTCCTCATAAAAGCTCCATTTGACGAATGGTTTACACCATTAGAAATATCTCTATAATCTCTTTCATTTGAGTTATAGGGACATAGTGTAACTTGGTACACTTTGTTCTCGTGGTTTTCGGGTAGCTAAAAACATTGTTTAGGGCCTCAAAAATGTCCTGCAAAAAGATGACCTTCAACAATACAAAAATGTCATAGAAAATCATTGGTTTTTTGTTGTTGTAGACCACCAAACCAACTTCCCATGCACCAATAATAAATTATACACCCATATTTACCATGTGCAACACCAAAATATAGGGCATGCATTGCGCACCTATATCCAATGTGCACCACTTTTTTGTCACGCGCAAATATCTAGCGCGGACAACTTCTATGTCTCACACCAATACCTACTGCGCACAAATTTTGTATCACACATCCATATTTTGTGTGAATTGCAAGATGTACACCACACAACACCAAGGTTTGTTGTGCTCACACCGTGCACCAATACTCCCTGATCTCCAACAGTTCTATTTTCCAGTACACAATGTGCACACCTTGCGCACCGATATTATGTACGCACAGTGAAAAAATTTGGTGCGCACAGTGCGCACCATTATTTTTCTATGCATCTCCAGCTTTGCACTATGTAGCACCAAATTTTAGTTTGCACATGTGCACGCCATTATTTTCTTCACATCACAGCTTTTCACCACGCAACACCAAATTTTACTATGCACACATGCGCACCAATATTTTCCGTGCATCACCAGCGTGCACTGCGCAACGCAACATTTTAGTGCGCACACCCACGCACCATAATTTTTTGCACAACACAAATTTTTCACCGCACAACATAAAATTTTAGTGTGCACACTTGCACACCTTAATTTAGTGTGCACACCTGCACACCATTATTTTTCGCACATCACCAACTTACACAGCGGAGTGCCAAATTTTAGTGTGCACACCCATGCACCATAATTTTTCACATAACACAAACTTTGCACCATGCAACATTAAATTTTAGTGCGCACACTTGTGCACCTTTATTTTTCTGTGCATCACCGCTACTTAGCGCACAGAAATATTTTCGACACTTGATTGATTTTTTCATAATTTTGCTACAAAAATTGGGTCTTTTTCCTAATTTCACCCAATTTGTCCTGTGCACCATGGTCGCTCTGTAAACTCAAAAATTTGATTGTTTGTAGGCTCGAATGTTTCTCATTAAGAAATGGAAATTGCTTGTTTTCAATTTCTGACTCGATTCTTCACATTACCCATGATATTTTTCTCAAATTTTCTGCAATAATTTAATCAAACAAGTTGCAAACATACTCTAGAAACTGATTCGCTATGAATTTCCCATTCAACATTCTGCTAAATCATCCCATCCAGTCTCAGTGTTGAAAATTGGTCTTTGATACCACATTGTATCATCCCTATCCACCTACTGGGCTATGCCACTTAAAATTTCAAATTCTGATATTAATTTAAATCATAAAAACACTCAACAAATGCACAAATTCGTACAAAATAATAACAGAAATACGCATGCAACATACACGGGAAAAACCCATGAAACCAAATGCATAAATATTAACGCAGCATATGAATTAACACACAATTGACACTTATCTTTTATTTAAAACAACACCAACTGCATGCAGACCTTCGACATTCCTCCCATCCTTAGACCGCACTGCTCATAAGTCTTAGCAGCGGGTCACCCCTGAGCTGGGACTAAACTCCACTTGAGTAAAGAATTCCTAACCCGGCTAAGGTACCTCAGACAATAGAAAAAACCAGTCATAGGTGCCAACTCAAACTAACAGCCTACAATCCCTAATTCCCCACATGCTTGTCCACCCCAAGAAGTGTTCCCCTTCTCTGCTCAACAGTGCCTCAGTTTCCCTACTTCCTTTCTAGGGATTTAGCAATAGACCGGACAGGAAGTCTCAAAGCCCTGTATCTATATTTAGGCCCTTCGGAAATCAATTCCCAACAATTCTCTCACCTGGAGAGAATTCTCACAAACCTGACAACCTGCCTCTTCAATATCCTACAGGCCTAACAACCCACTTCTTCAGTCCACCTCCAAAGCTAACCAAGGTACAAGTACAGGTACATGTATAGTAACAATAGGGTATGGGTGACAACTGAGTGAGTGAAGGAAAGATGGTAGAATAATAGGAAAATGAACTAATTCCAAACTATATGTATGCATGTTCCCAACTTGACACTTGTCGAAAATGGGGATGGAGACCATTGCAGTAGCAGCAATAGAAACATTAGAGGAAACCCTAACATGGGAACAAACGAGAGATTTTTTGGATATGAAACTCCATCCAGAAGGAGGTTTTTTCAAGGATACATCAAGAGACACCTTTGTGGCCCTTTCTAAATATATTCTTCCACCTTAGTTGGATGAATAGGAACCTCGTTGAACGACTGCAATCGAGAAGGGAGGCTCCAACTCGTTCTCTGGTGAGAGAGAACTGGCCATTCGGGGTCGGATCAAAGCTAAGAAGGGACAATGAGAGTGGAAAGAGTTGAACCCTAGCCTCTTTTGTTATCTGGATCCAAAGTACGGGCACCATTCAGCTATCAAAGACCTTAGGGATCTTCATCCCTTGGGGGACTTTCATCCCTCACTCTGTTACAAGATTTGAGTTAAGAGTGATGCAATATTGAGGCATCATCCTGGATATCACACTGAGGCTAGCTCTGAGATTGTGGCAGGCTTTCCCCTTTTTGTAAATACCATCGTCGAATCTTCTCTATGCTTGCATGCTCAGGATTCAGACTCTGTTTTTTAGCTCAAAACCCAAGTCTACCAGGCTACAGGTATCTCACCTTTCTTTCAATGACTAATCTTTGAAGGATGACAGCTTGTGGATGGCTCTCTGCTACGGGGTTATTGGAATCTAAAAAATGCAACCATTTCTCTCATTTCTCGTCTTCCCGGAGGAGCAGCTTCCTTCACTCATCCAAGCTCTTACAAGCATTTCGTGAAAACAAGGATTTCTGCTCCTTCGGGGTCTGAGGCTGAAACTTCTGGAGAAAAGGTGTGTTTTGTCTCTACCTTCATTGTGGAGCAGTCCATAGAACCTCCAACAAAAAAATTCGAATATCCCCATGTCTATGGCTCTTCTTTTGTCTACCAGGAAAAATCCCTCATCTATCGCTTCAACAGACTATGGCCCTTGGCCTCTGTGCTAAGAGAATGGCTAAACAAGACCTAGTCATCAAGTCATGAGTTGTTCTTTTGCTCCAAAGGGTTCTTCATTGTCAACATTTCCATAGAAGCAGAATGTCAACGCGTGCTAGTGCAAGTTCCTTGGTTCTTGGGTAGATCTGGTCTTTCCATGCAGAGATGGTTCCCTGACTTCAACCCATTGACCATGACATCCATGACTACACTAGTCTGGGTAATACTCCCCAATCTACCTCTGCATTTATACTCTAGATTTTTTACCTACCCTAGGCAATGCATTGGGTAGGTTTATCAAGATAGACATAGACTAGATAACGAAAGGATTCATCACTTTCGCCCACATATTCATTGAAATCGGCCTTAGTCAAGGGATTCCGGATAGGATTCTTGTATATTGGGTTGAGGATGATCCTTACACGTAGATGGTCAATTATGAGAACACTTCCTTCAGGTGTCGCTCCTGTTAGCAAACAGAGCACCTCCAGGCAACTTGTCCTTTATCCCTAACCCCATCCTCATCCCCTAGAGCACGAGAAAGAGATAATGGTTAGAAGACCCAACAAATCACAAAAGTCACTCGAACCCTTCAGTTGAAAACAAACAACATCAAAAATACACCCCAACTCCTCCTCCTTCTACATTTCCTTCGTAGTCTTTAACAAATGCACAGTAGCCAACTGCAGACCCAAAACACCAGCCTTCGGCTTCAGCACAAAATCTTGAAGCTTTAGAAATCCTGATTCCAATTCTCCCAGTTCATCCTTTGCACCCCCCTCAAAAAGGATGAATCGAATGACATAATCATTCCCATAGCCCCGCTCTCAAGGACTCAAAAGTGTCCTCATGAATAGGACAATTCAAATAGTGACATAGAAGCACCCTTATCTTCAACAACTCAAGATTTTGGCATTTCCTTAGACTATCTCACTTTGGTGGTGAAGGTTATTGAGCCTATTTTCTCCTCAGGTTGGATTGATGTTCGAAATAAAAAAGGAAGAAAGGATCCTCTCCAGCCAACATAATGATCCGACCCTTTCTCCTTATCATGTAATGTTTCATCTCGCTATGCCCACGCACTCCCTGTGGCTCTCTTTTAGCATAGGCTAGTCTCTAGTGCTCCCATGTTCTCTTTCTAGGGTGTCTTTTCCTATCAGCAAGTCGATGTATCACTTTGTACTTTTTTTTGGATTGAATAGAAGGATTATCATCTAGTTTATTTACAAAAAAAAAAACCTTGACACTTTTCATGTTGAGAACTACCTTGGGACCACTTGTCCCCATCCTTAGAACTTAGGATAAAATAATTATCGATACTTTATACTTTAATTAATATTAATATAATATTCCTTTGGGATTAATCCCCCTTAGCTTATCCCCTTATCCTTAACTATTATCCCCCTTTCCCTATCTAGTGCAGTTTAGTCCTGCATACTCTTTTACTTGGTTGTTCTACCGCAGTGATGTGTTTTCATTAATATTTCTGTGTGCTTACATTTACATTTACAATACAGGTGCACTGTCCTTTTTGCATCCAGTCTCACCAACATCAAAAATACAAACACAAACATCTATACAAAGGCTCTTTGGCCTCAATATCGCACACTTAAGCTGATGTGCGCGGAATCCTAGAATGTCTGCACTCTTATTTTAGTGTGTCATATTTGCGCAGTTACACATGTGCGCTCTATACTATGGAATGTGTGCACAAAACTAAGTCAAATTATTGTACAAATATCTCACCATATTATATACATATGTACATTTATATTTACATTTAACCTAGAGGTATTACATAGGGTGCCTCTATTTCATCTTATCCTTCCTTTGTTGCAAGGATCCCAACATTGTGTTACACAGGTGCATATATTTGCGTAAATATAAAAGTTAACCATAGCATATACAATAAGCAGAGACATAGGTTCATTTCTCAACTTAAACATAACAGGCATCTGGGTTATTTTCATACTCAAATGACTATGTACCCTTCTAGATTTATACATTACACAAGATTATCGCATGCCAATACTCGCAACTATTTTACTAAATACAAAGATTGTCTGAAATCAAGGACACAAGAACTTCCATGCAGAGATATATTCCATTCAAACATAAGGCCATCTCCATAAATACAAAATCAAGCTCACAAGTCAGGTATTCATATACATAATCGCCATACTAACCATTCAACCATATATATTTTCCAAACAATACATAGAGATAACTAAGTTAATTATCTAAAATTTAGAAGATGCTAGCAACTACTGAAGGGTGTGTCTCTCTCCACCCAACCATGGGAAAGGATACACTAATCACTTCTATAGCCAGCCACCCTCGAGCCAGGATATGATGTCACGAGAGGAAAACCAGTTTCTCAGCAAGTTTTCTAGGGAGTTTATATTACTTATGCACTTTTTTCCCCCTTTTCCTTGCACTAGGGAGTTCTCCTTCTCTCCACTTCAGTGCTTAGTCTTTCCTCAACCGTTTTTATGTTTGTCTCCTCTCCCACTTACTGTCCTATGTCCAATTATTTTTTTGTATTCTTCCCCAAGACCTTGTGGATCATGTCAAAAGATTCCCAATGGGTTATCTGACCATCCTTCATTGATTTTTTAAGGAGACTACCCAACTACCAGCCTAAATAGTAATAAAACATTTGGGGTTGAGGACATCTTAGGGTATGCATTATTTTAAATTGATAGGGTACAACTTGGAAAGGTCATTTCAACTAGTAATAGCTTCCCTCTTGCACCATTCCTCTCATGAAATCGTATCCTGTGAAGGCCATCCCTTCAGCAGTAGTTCAACATTTCCCCACTGCATTAATAACCAAATATTTACATTACATAATTTATCAAAGATCCATTGTCTTTCAATGATCACATAACATGCATGTCTATAGTTTTGGTTAAGATAATAATTATATTTACAAAATGGAGGAAACAAGGGTCTTATAATCCCCTCCCCATTAAAGGAAAACCACCCTCGGTGTCCTATCTTCCCCCAAAACTATATATACAATAGTAAACAAAAAAGGTATGCATGTTTCATGGAATCCTCTAGTTCCCATGTAGCTTCATTGGGACCAAAGTGTTTCCATTGCACCTTGAACTGTGCAATGGTTCTATTATTGAGAGGGATATATTTCCTATTTAGGATACACTATGGTTCTGGTAGGACTTCTCCCTCTGTATCCATCTGGATCACAGACCAGACAATTATGTGAGCAGAAACATGTACATATTTATTTAACAATGAAACATGGAAAACATTATCTGCCTTCACTGTGGGAGGTAAATCTAATCTATAAGCTACACATCCCACTCTATTTAGAATGTCAAAAGGTCCAATAAATTGAGGTTCCATCTTGGAACATGTTCCCATCCTCAAGGAACTTCCTCTGGGCCTAACTCGGAGATACACATGATCCCCTATTTTAAACTCTCTAGGAGCCCTGTTTCGGTTTGCATAAAAAAATTTATGTCCTGGGCCACTTTTATATTTTGTTTTATTCGATCTAATTTCTTCTCCATCTCCTTTAGCATGTATGGCCCAAGCATAGTTATGTCCACTGGGTTGTCCCAGTTGATTGGTACATGGCATTGTCTACCATAGAGAGACTAGAAAGGACTCATTTTCAATGACTTGTGATAGTCATTATTGTAAGAAAACTATACCAAAGGTAGGTATTCTTCCCATTTATTGGGATGATGCATCACATGTGTCCTTAACATGTCCCCCAATGCTCGATTTACCCTCTTTGTTTGTCCATAATTTTGAGGGTGATAGGATGTACTAAATGACAATTTAGTTCCAAAACCAGTAAAGAGAGATTTCCAAAATTATGTGGTGAATTTTTCATCTCTATCAGATACAATTTCCCTAGGTATCCCATGTAGCCTAAATATTTATTTCATAAAAATATTGGCAATATCTATTTCCTTGCAGGTGGATTGTATAGGGAGGTGGACTTTATAGGGATGAAGTGAGCAACTTTTCTCAACTTGTCCACAACTACCATAATGGAATAATTTTGTTTGGTTGATTTAGGTAGTCCTGGGATAAAATCTATGAAAATGGTTTCCCATTTACACTCTGTAATAGGTAGGGCATGCAACATCCTTTTTGGGTGTTTTTTCTCCACTTTAACCTGTTGGAATTCCAAACATTTATCTAAATACTTCGCTATGTCCTTTTTCATTCCTGACCAGTAAAACAACTTCTTGGTGGTTGTTATCATTTTTGGGTAACCAAGACGACCAATATATGGTATTTTATATAGTTCATCCATGATGAACCTCTTCAAGTCATCAAAATTTGGGATATACAACCGACCTTTGTAGGTCAACAAGCAATCATTCAACATTTGATAGCCGTCATATTTCAATCCTGTGGGTTCTTGTTCTAGATATGGATTTACAGTTTGAAAAACTCATATGTTTCTTATGCACTTTTGACTCTTTATTTGATGTATGATTCACAGGTTCTTACAGCTTCCAAGTGAATCACTTTGATGCTTCTAGTGAGGGCATCAACCACTATATTTTATTTTCCTTTGATGTGTTTGATTTCAAAATAAAATTCACTAAGGAGAGTCATCCATCTAGTTTGTCTAGAATTTAATTTTGGCTGGTCAAACAAATACCTCAGTCCACTATGGTCTTTCATGAGCATAAATTTTCTACCTAGGAGGTAACGTCTCCACATTTTTAAGGCGTACAATATGGTAGTTAACTATAATTCATGGGTCACATAATGCATTTCATGATTATTCAATTTCTTGGATTCATAACAAATAACATTCCCTTCTCGAATGAGGACTACTTTGAGTCCTTATTTGCAGGCATCTGTACACACAAGGAAATCCTTTCTTGGGTCCTCAATCTTTAGCAGAGGCGCATTGGTCAATAAATGTTTTAGTTGCCGAAAACTCTCTTCACACTCAGTTTTCAAAACAAATTTGACATTTTTTTTTTTCTGAAGGGAGGTGATTGGATAACCAATATTGGAAAACCTCTTTATGAACCTTGTATAGTAACTTTCTAGGCCCATAAAGGATCTAATGTCGTTCATGTTAGAAAAACAGGATTGCGGAGCAATAAAATAAAACAAATGTAGAAATAAAACATAGAAGATACACAATACAATAGAGACATAGATATATGTGGTTCACCCAGTGTGGGCTACGTCCACCAGAGAAATTGTCAGGTCCTCCCTTTATTATTATCCAGCAAATAAAGGGATACAACCTACAACACACCCGTTGTAACTTCTTGTTCTTTCTCTCACAGTCTCCTCACTCAGAATATAATATTTTCAATGATACATAGCCGCAATACATTTCCCTCATAAAAGAGGGTTTCCTTCTAGGGAAAAAAAACCCTAACATAAATTCTACCGTCAGATCTACGACCTTATAATGAATGGTCTAGATTTACAATGAAATTACAATATACATTTACAAGGAAATTTTTCCTTCAGGGGCTTCGTCCCCAAAGGCCCATCGAGGAATGTTGTCCCCCGAACCCCTGTCGGGGGCCCGCTTTCCCCCGGACCCTGTAGGCGAGGTAACCCCCCTCTGCACTCCCCCGCGTGGAGGAGTGTACATTTTTCGAGGGTGTAAAGTCTTCATGGGGTATAAACAGGTTTGAAAACAACTACCTCTGAATCAGGAATATAACCAGGCTCCACAACCAACAATCTCCCACTTATAGACTGGTCTCAAAAACTCCACCATTTTTTTATATGGTGTACTATGATCCTTCTTGGACCTGGAAAATTTTTCATCTTCATCTCCATTCTTGAAGACCAGCTGAAACTAAGCAGGAACATAGTTTCTCCCTGGTTACTCTCTTTGTTAACATGTCTGCAGGATTCTGGCTAGTGTGTATCTTTTCCAAGTTCAAATGTCCATCTTCCAAGATGGATCATATGAAATGGTATCTGAGTTGTATATGCTTAGTATTCGAATGGAAGGTTGAGTTCTTTTCAAGATGAATGGCACTCCCACTTTCACAGTACAACCTGCTATTCCACTGCTTCTTTCCCAATTCCTCCATAAACCTCTGTAACCAAATCATCTCTTTACTAGCCTCTATAGCAGCAACATACTCTGCCTCTGTTGTTGAAGGTGCAACAACCTTTTGCAGTTTAGAAATCCAACTTATTGTTGTTCCACCTACAGTAAAAACATACCCCGTGGTGCTCCTCCTACTATATTTATCACCTTCCATATATGAATCAACATATCTCTGTAGAATAGTGTCTGAACCTCCAAAACATAATGCATGAGTAGCAGTGCCTCTCAAATACCTAAGAATCCACTTTACTACCTCCCAATGTTCTTTATCTGGATTGTTCATATACCTGCTCACAACTCCCACTGCATGTGCAATATTTGTTCTTGTGCAAACCATCGCATACATCAAGATGTCAACTGTTGATGCATAAGGGACCATGGACATGTATTCTATCTCCTCATGTGTCTTGGGACACATTTCCTTAGTTAATTTTAAATGGATTTCCAAAGGTGTACTAACTAGTTTTGCATTCTACATTTTAAACCTCTCCAACACCTTCTCTATGTACTCACCCTGAGACAATGTCAATTTGTGATTTTTCTTGTTTCTTGTTATTCTCATACCAAGGATTTTCTTTGGGGCACCCAAATCCTTCATCGCAAATGAATTAGCTAATTTCTTCTTGAGCACATTTATATCCTGCATATTAGACCCTGCAAAAAGCATGTCATCTACATACAATAGCAAGATAATATAGCTTCCATTTTCTAGCCTTTTAAAATAAACACAATGATCAAAATGACATCTACTATAACCTTGTTTTGTCATAAACTTTTCAAACTTCAAATACCACTGCCTTGGAGCTTGATTTAGGCCATACAATCTCTTTTTCAACCTGCATACCAATTTCTCCTTCCCTTTGACCTCATACCCTTGTGGTTGTTGCATACAAATATCTTCCTCCAAATCCCCATGGAGAAAAGTTGTTTTTACATCTAACTATTCAAGATGAAAATATTCTACTGCCACAAGACTTAAAATAGTCCTAATTTAAGTCATTTTAACAACAGGAGAAAATATTTCATCAAAATCTATACCTTTCGTTTTTGCAAACCCCTTTACAACAAGTCTAGCCTTGTACTGTTTTTTTCCTCCATCTTCCTCCTTCAACTTGTAAACCCATTTATTCTGCAATGCTATTTTTCCTACAGGAAACTGAACCAAGTCCCAATTTTGGTTTTTACCAAGGAATACATTTCCTCTTTTATGACTTTCTCCCACTTATTTTCGGTGTCTACCTGCATTGCCTCTTCATAACATTTTGGTTCACCAGAATCTGTCAACAATAAATAATATAATGAAGGAGAGTATCGTTCAGGGGGTCTACTTAACCTAGTAGATCTTCTAACAACACTTGCAGGATTTTGAGGTACCTCTTGATCCTTTTGTTGTACATTTTGATTTTCTCGTACCTTTGGAATTTCTTTTTCATTGATCTCATCAAGCACTGTGTATTCTGGTTTTTCTTTTTCATGTTTCTTTCCCTGCAATTGATATTTATACATGACCTTCTCATTGAATATGACATCTCTACTTCTAATTATTTTGTTATTTGCATAATCCCATAAGCGATAACCAAAATCATTAACACTGTATCCAATAAAGGTACACTTCTTGAATTTTGCCTCAAGCTTTGTTCTATTTTCTTTATGAATATGGAAAAATGATTCACAGCCGAAATTCTTCAAAAAAGAATAGTTTCCCTTTTTACATGTCCATGCCTCCTCTAGAATTCTACCATCCAAAGAGATTGAAGGTCCTTTGTTTATTAAGTAAACAACATTATCTATATCATCTTCCCAGAACTGTAAGGGAAAACCATCATGCAATCTCATACTCCTTGCACGCTCCATGATTGTCCTGTTCATCCTTTCTGACGCACTATTTTATTGTGGTGTTCCTGGAAATTTCTTCTCTCTACAAATCCCATGGTATGAACAGTAATCATCAAACTCCTTGCTGCAATATTCTCCTCCATTGTTTGATCTGAGACACTTCAACCTTTTTTTTTTCTCATTCTCAACCAAAGATTTCCATTTCTTAAAAGTATCAAAAACGTCATTATTTTGTCAAATGCAATAAACCCAAGTTTTTCTAGTTGCATCATCAATAAAAGTAACATAATAACGAGATCCACCAAGAGATGATAACTGATTTGGTACCCATACATATGTATGCACAAGCTCTAACCTTTCACTCTTCTTTTCTTTTTCGACTCTAAGAAATTTGACTCTCTTTTGTTTTCCATAAACACAATGCTCGTAGAAATCCAAATCAATTTCTTTAAGATCTGGCAACAAATTTATTTTGTGAAGTATTTGCATCCCCTTCTCACTCATGTGTCCAAGACTATGATGAAAAAGTGTTTTATCCACTCATGTAGAAGCTAAAGAGATAGAAGAGTCGGTATTACCAGTACATAAATACAATGTACCTACCTTCACTTCTTTTGCTATCACCAATGATCCTTTGGTGACCTTCCACACCTTATCTATAAATATGGATATACAAACTTCACTTTACAACTTCCCTATTGAAATTGTATTTTTCCTTAGATCTGGAACATGTCTTACCTCTTTCAACAACCATTGGTTTCCATTTCTTTGCTTTATTTTTACCATTCCCATTCCAACAATTTTGCATGGTGCATCATCACCCAAATGAACATGTCCAAAATCACCTTGAAAATAATCTAGAAAATGTTTCCTATGGGGTGTGGCATGAAATGAAGCCCTTGAATATACTACCCAAGACTCAGAAATATTATCTACATGAAAAATCAAATAATCTTGTAACACATCACTTGTTACATTTGCTTCCTGATTTTTCCCCTGTTGTCCATCTCTTTGCTTCTTTGAATCTCTATAGTCTTTCTTCAGATATCCTTTCTTCCCACAATTCTGGCACTCTATCTTTCCAATTATGGATTTGGATCTTCCCTTCCTAGAATTCCCATGGTTCCCTGAGCCCTATCCTCTATCCTTTTTTCTTTCCCTGTTCTCCATGTTTAATGCATTACCTGAGGTCACACCTATGATTTTCCATCGCATTTCCTCACTAAGGATAACACCAACAATATCATCAAATTTTAAAGTGTTTGAACCAGAGAGAGAGTTACTTACAGCCATGACCAAGCCATTCCAGCTTTCTGGCAATGATCAAAAGATTAGAAGATCCCTGACCTCATCATCAAAGTCCACTTTTACAGAACTTAGTTGATTAGTAACCGTATTAAATTCATTTAAATGATCTACAACAGACCCACCTTCTGACATACTCATATTAAATAATCTCTTCATTAGAAATACCTTATTGGATGCCTAGGTTTTTTCATACAGTTTAGCCAATGCGTCCATCATCTCCTTCTTTGTATTTTCTTTCGAAATATTAAAATACATCGACGCTTCTAGGCTCAGCTGTATCGCTCCTAGTGCCTTTCTGTCAAGAACCTACCATTCTTCGTCTTTCATGGCCATTGGCTTCTTTGTTATTCCGCCTAATGGTAGGAATAGATCCTTATGATATAAATAATCATCCATATACATCTTCCATAACTCGTAGTTTTGGTCGTTAAATTTCTCGACCCTAAACTTTCCATCTTCTGTCATTGCTCCCACTCGAACTAGGAACCCTCTTTTCCTGCGAGTTACATTTCTCTCTGATACCAGTTGTTAGAAAAACAGGATCGTGGAGCAATAAAATAAAAAAAAATGTGGAAATAAAACATAGAAGATACACAATACAATAGAGACACAGATATACATGGTTCACCCAGTGTGGGCTACGTCCACCAAACAAATTTAAAGGTCCTTCCTTTATTATTATGCATCAAATGAAGGGATACAACCTACAGCACACCCGTTGTAACTTCCTCTTATTTCTCTCACATTCTCCTCACTCATAATACAATATTCTCAATGATACATAGCCATAATACATTTCCCTCATAAAAGAGGGTTTCCTTCTAGGGAAAAAAACCCTAACATAACTTCTACCCTCATATTTGCAACCTTATAATGAACGGTCCATATTTACAATGAAATTACAATATACATTTACAGGGAAAAATTTCCTTTGGGGGCTTCACCCCGCAACCCCCATGAGGGAATGCTATACCCCAAACCCTAACCAAGGCCCACTTTCCCACGGACCCCCGGACCCTGCAGAGGGGATAACCCCCCTCTGCACTCCCCCGCGTGGAGGAGTGTACATTATTCTGGGGTGTAAATTATCCATGGGGTATAAACACGGATGAAAACAAAGACCTCTGAATCAGGAAGATAATCATGCTCCACAACCAACAGGTCACATATTTTGGTGTAGGCCAATCCATAATGGCTTTGATCTTATTAGGATCAATTGTCACCCCTTCCTTAGTGATGATATGGCCTAAGTAATGAACTTTTTTTTGGAAACATTCACACTTACTAATATTTGCATAGAGCTTGTGCTCTCTCAATAATTGAATTACTAACTTGAGGTGCTCCTCATGCTCTTCTCTACTCTTAGAATATATTAGAATACCATCAATGAAAACTAACACAAATATTTCCAAAAACTTATTGAGCACATTATTCATCAAGCACATGAAGGTGGATGGTGCATTGGTAAGCCTAAATGGCACCACCACAAATTCATAGTGACCATACCTCATCCTAAAGGTTGTTTTGTGGATGTATTCATCCTTAATCCATATCTTATGGTATCCATACCTCAAGTCAATCTTCGAGAAAATTGTAGCATCGCTTAACTAGTCAAATAAGTCATCAATTCTTAGCAAGGGATACTTATTATTAATTTTCATTTTGTTGAGTTATCTATAGTCTATGCACAACCTGAGTGTTCCATCCTTGTTCTTCACAAACAAGTCTAGTGCCTATCAAGGAGACACACTAGGATGAATATAACCCTTATCCAACATCTCCTTCAGTTGTAATTTGAGCTCAAATAGCTCTGGGGTACTCATCCTATAAGGTGCTCTATGTTGGCACAGGGGAAGACCTGGGGTTCAATGCTACAACAGCACACCAATAAAACCCTAACTAACAGCCCTTTCGGCAACACCTGTGAAGCAGATGGAGTCTCACCCGAGGTAGAGGTAGGGGTGGTTACAAGACTCGGGTGTCTACAACCTTAACTGGGACACATATCTGTGATTATATCGCATACAAATCACTTAGCATAGATCATTCATCAATATTTCACTTAGATCTACTTCACCGACATAACAAAGCATCACAACATTCACTTAGGTATGGGTTATTTTAGCACTTAACAACAACAAGATAGATCAGATATGGTAGACCAAGCACTTAGCATATTCATACACATCGTATTTAGCATTCACATACATCTCTAGTACTAAGCATAAGAAAGTCTATCTAATCACATATAATCACTTAGCCATACAAAACATCTAAGAATAATCACAACACACAGTATTTACGTGGTTCACCCCCACCCTAGGGCTACGTCCACCAACTCTTCTTCTTTATTAGCTTCAGTCAATCTGATTACAACACAGAGCTATCAAAATCCTACTCCGCATAGGACAGGAGATCTGCGTGCACCTCACCAAATCCTCCATCCTCGAATAGATCTAGCACAGAGCCTCCTTGCAATCTATGCACTCAGCACTTACAACACTTGCACTCAGCTCTGCAAGTCAATCACATAGATCAAGTCCATCACTAAGCCCTTGGCTAATATTCTCTTTACTTACATCACCTAGATATATATTTATACACTACAAAAGTGCGCCTAAGCGTGGGTAAACCCACAGGCCGACATCCCTTTCCCATTACATATTCCAAAATCCAAAAAGGGGGTCTAGCTTCCACAATATCCACTTCGCTTTGCGCTTCATCTTCGACAGGCTATCGAAGTCCCAAAAATAGTCAAATATGACCAAGTATTCCTCAAAAATTGGTTAAGGGCCAACAAGCCCCCAACACTCACCTGTGACTCGTCCCGAGTCACTCAGGTCTGATCAGTTCTGCCTTGAATGGATCGATATGCTTTGACCTATTGTTGTGCCACGGCCTCTTGCTCGGTGAACTCCTATATGAGTGTGTCATTTACTGGTTCATCGAGGTACCGCTCTGCTGATATGACGACCTGTTCTAGCTCTCTTCCTTGGGTCTCGATCTCTGAAAATAACATGCATGCCTTATCCTGCATGGGTTGGATTCGTTGAGTGACCTCCATTACTTTACTCTGAAGTGTGTGAATCTGTTGTTGGGCGGTGCGCTTCTCGTGAGACTGCTTCATTCTCTCTACGGGTGATAGGGCCTTCAACTGCACCCATAGCTTTTCGGCTTCATGCTTCGCCTCCTGGAGTTGTGACTCCAATTTATGCAATTCTGGATTCTCGGTTAGGTTCTCATATATCTGCACACATATTCTAATTAACTGTTTTCATTCCTCGGTGAGTGCTTTAATCCCTTCTACTGTGCTCTGGGCAGTCATTTTTTGTTGCTCACGCACTTCTTGTGGGGTACTTGGTATGGTCTGAACTTCTAATTCCACGACTCTTTGTTGAAGTTGTTGAATAACTTCAGCAAGCTTCATCACTTGGCGTTCTATGGGTTCTTCTGCCTTCTGCCATAAGCCAGTTACAGAGAGAAATTCTCTGTTGACTGCTTCTTCAATCCCTATTTGCTTCGTGAGCAGCTTCTCTTTCTCTTTTTGGATCTTCGCTCTGTCTTATTTAAATTTCGCTTGGAGAGTGTCCTTCTCTTGTTGCAGAGCTCGACATTGTTTGATGATTTCCTCCTGTGCTTGCTTTAAGGCCCGGGTGGTCTGCACTTTTTCTTCCTGTTCTTTTCAAAGGCTTACTTCGACTATGTCAGCAATCTTGCGGAGTTGAACTGGTTCATCTCCCTCTTCCATTTTTTCTTCTGGCAGGGGTGCAGTTGATACTGTGCGGCTCGAATGAAGTGCATGTTGCACTCCTTGGAGCTCGATCTCAATTATGTTGTACATTGTCTCTTGCTTAGATTCCTACTTTTCTGTTATCTCTTCTATAGCTTCATTCATAGCTGCAATGAGGAAACTGAAGTCATATGGAGTGAGCGTGGTCAACATCTTAGTTATGGGTGCTTTCGATTTCTTCCAGGAGGAAGGTTTTGGAGGTCAACCCTTCCTCTTCTTCATGATTTCTACTTCTTCTTCTGGTCTTTGTTCGACTACTTCTAAGTCTTCACCATCACCTCCTTGATCTGGTGTAATGGAAGCCATCCTCAGAGATAGGCTGTATATATCCTATACTTCCTTAGCCTTCCTCGTCTTCTTTGTTTTCTTTGTCTTACTGGGCCCAGGTGTATCCTGCACAGCTTCTGGGATGTTGATGTCGAACATTTCTGTGGGGTCTGCTAAAACAAGGAGGTTCACTGACCATTCCTTGGTAACCTCCTCCATGTCTTCTACTGTCATATTATAATAAGACTAAATATGTTCCTTGTGCTCATCAGTGCGTGTTGTAATATATATGAAATGGCGGTCCGCATTGAACTTCATCAAAGGTCGAAACATGTGTAAAGTATTCAGGGTCATGCAAGGCTCGAACTGGATGGCGAGCTTCAACTAGGTGTAGTAGGTATGGAAGACGACATTGGATTTCCACTGCTTATTCATATCGTTCGAGTACCATAGTGTACTGAAATTCGCTGCTAGTGGTTCAAAGGGGTCAATGTCCGGGAAGGTTTCACCTTCCGATAGCTCCCATGCAACGAAAGCTATAAGTATCAACAACCATCTAAAATGGAATTCATGCCCCTGATCCTAGGCTTCTCTACAGTCAATCTCTAGTTGATTCACCAGGTACTTCACCTAGTTCATCTGTAGTCCCTCTGCACACTTCCCTGCGAGGTCGACTACAAAGTCGGTTACTTGCATGGGTCGATTCTTGCGTACCAACTTCCCTGTGATCAGTTGACAGGCGAGGTGCACTATGCCACAAGATACCTTGTAGCCTTGCACACCTTTCTCAACATCGCCATAAGATTCTTTGATCTTCTGATCAAGAGAGCGATCCGCGGTCTTTCTAGGATAGTAATCATGGGGGTCAGGGCCCTGCATGCTAAGCCTGGTGATCCGATTGATCAACGCTGGATCAATTTTTATGCGACGGTTTAACCATAAGTATCATCCATGGTAACTAGCTAGCAGCAGCTTCACACAAGAATTCACCTCCTAGTGTCTGCCGAAGTGCGGTATCTTCATAACGTTGAGAAGAGTCCACTGCGCGAGGTTCATTGTCCATTGCTGAGGGACGATCTTCGAATTCTTTCCCTTGGTTCTAGTTAGGTACTTGTATAGGGAAAGCATGTTGTAAACTTTATGATCCCCCAGGTTGAAGTCACTAAACTTCAATGCTGCAATCTTGTCTTGATCTACGCGGACTGCGCATACCCCTTTCGGAAGGTACGCAGTGACTAGAGTGTACTCAAAGTCTCTAGGCACACTGTCTTTGTTGATCCACTATTCAGAGGTGGTATGTAAACAGGTAGGATGGATGGAACCAACTTCGCATTGGCCATATCATCTTTATGTTTTTTTCTTCTTTCTACATCAGCTCGAGATGTTCCTTCTCGAGTAGTCGACGAGGAGGCTTGCACTCCTCTCGTCGATGATGCCTATAAACCTATAGACACTCATCTCTCTAACATGACTCTTTCGGCTCTTAGGCTAGCGAGTACCTCTCTTACAGATTCTTCAGCTGCGCTAAATTCATCAGACATATATGCTCGGGATCAATATCTCGGGTTCTCAAAGTAACGTAGGTACTCTAAATAGTAAGAGCAGAGTAATCACTGTTCAAAATTCATGTAGTCTACGGGCTCAAATTCGCAATTAGAAAAAGTGTCTTTCGTGCATGGCGTGATGGAATAAGTAAGTAACTCTATAACGGATCGTTTGTAATGGATATGGTGCTTTGTTAACTCTTGTTATGTCCATTATGGCATGGTCTAACGGCATGGTGATGAACCATCAATGCTTTTTGATCCATTCAGAGCGGCAGTCGAACGGATATATCGACTTCCAATGGCTATATTGCTTCGCCATGGTGAAGTGACCCATGTCACTGTTCTGATATCCAGGTAAAGCTCCAATTTTACAAGTTTTCTTTCTGAGAGGTTCCCTCTTGAACCCTCTATAGCCTGTCGATCTTAGCTCTCTATTTACTTAGCTTCATAGCCTTCTTCCTCGTGAGCTTCATCTCAGTAGTTATTTTCCCGTTCTGATTTTCCTTGGGCATAGTCACTTCGCGCTATTGAGTTTCTCTCCCAAGACTCAGGGGCACTACTTCATCTATATCTAATATAGATACTCCAATATTTTCTGAGTCCCCTAATTCTTTTGCAGCTTTGACATCTTGGATTCTAGTGTCAAATGGCTTTGATTTGTTCTCTTGTTCTTCAATCAACTATGTGATCCTTCTGGTCATGCAATATTTTAACTCTTGTATCTATTGTTCTAAAACCTTTTCTTCTTCCTTCTTCCTAGCTTGATCTCTTTCAATCCAAGTTTTTCCAAGTAACATAGTAAACGGGGCGTTGTCCTCAATAAATTTGATAATCTCAAACTCTTCCTCTGTCGAAGTTCCACTGACATTCATAGATATATGAGTGAGCCTTCCACATAGGTTTACCAGTTTCCCTCTGAATAACCCTATTCCTCTTAGTGAAGGGATCATAGCAAGCCTTCCTATAGCTTCCCAATTTCTCTCTGTCATAACATTCACCTATGTTTCCTCATCCAAAACACAGCCAATGTCGAAGTCTACTATTCTTACCTCAATGCATTCTTTTTCGTTAAAGACTTATGATAATCTAACATGTCGATGGTCATTCAAGGTGTCTTTCATCTATAGTAATGTCTTTTTTTATTCTCTCTGGGGTTCTACTATTTTTGTATCTGCCTTAGGGTTTTCTTCATTTAGATTCATTCTTTCAATCTTAGCAATCATTCTAGGGCAATCCAATACTTCATGATCCAAATCTTTGCAACAGAGACAACTAGGTCTTCCACCAGGGCATTCCTTAGTAATATGTCCCGGTCTTCTGCAATTGTAATAGAGGGTTAATCCTCTCTTTCTTTTACATGATCCCCAACTTCTTCTATACTGCACACCAGGATCATGGTAGCTAGCCTGCAAAAAATTCTTTCTAGGATCCTGCATCCATTTGTTAGTCCAAACATTATTTCTATGCATAGGTATAACATATCTATCATTATGCTTATCAGATCTGTTCATATCAAACTTTCTTTCATCTATTAGAGTCCTAGTTTTCAAGCTAGGACAAAGTCTATCAAATATACCTAGATCCATGCTCTAGAAACAAAAATTTCCACGTATCTTACTTCTACAGAGCACAAATCTTTCAGATCTAAGAAATTTTAACTACTCTTACCTTTATCGGAGCACTGAGCTTACAGATCATACCTCTTTTCTTCGGAAACTTCCACTTTTACTTTTCTCAGAGCACAAAGCGTTCATATCTTGCTTATTTTCTTCATATCTAGCCTTCTCTTTTCAGCACAGATCTTTTCATATCAAGTAAAATACTGCGCACTAGGGAACATATCCACACACAGAGCCTCCACAATTTCAGGACGAATCTTTGCACAAATTTTATTCTCCTTTATTTCCCAGCAATCACAGTTTCAGTCCCGACAACGAAACCATTTGTTGGCACAGGGGCAGACCCGGGTTCAACGCTACAACAACGAACCAAAAAAACCCTAACTACTGGCCCTTTCAGCAACACCTGTGAAGCAGATGGAGTCTCACCCGAGGTAGAGGCAGGGGTGGTTGCAAGACTCAGGTGTCTGCAACCTTAGATGGGACACATATCTGTGATTATATCGCTTACAAATCACTTAGCATAGATCATTCATCAATAATCCAATTAGATCTACTTCGTCGACATAACAGAGCATCAAAGCATTCACTTAGGTCTGGGTTATTTTAACACTTAACAAGAACAAGACAGATCAGATATGGTAGACCAAGCACTTAGCATATTCATACACATCGGATTTAGCATTCATATACATCTCTAGCACTAAGCATAAGAAAGTCTATCTAATCACATCTAAGAACTTAGGCATACAAAACATCTAAGAATAAGCACAAAGCACAACACACAGTATTTACGTGGTTCACCCCCACCCTGGGGCTACATCCACCAACTCTTCTTCTTTATTATGTTCAGTCAATCCGGTTACAGCACAGAGCTATCAAAATCCTACTCCGCATAGGACAGGAGATCTGCACGCACCTCGCCAGATCCTCCTTCCTCGAATAGATCTAGCACATAGCCTCCTTACAATATGTGCACTCAACACTTACAACACTTGCACTCATCTCTACAAGTCAATCACATAGATCAAGTTCATCACTAAGCCCTTGGCTAATCTTCTCTTTACTTACATCTCCTAGATATTTATTTATACACTACAAAAGGGAGCCTGAACATGGGTAAACCCATGGGCTGACATCCCTTTCCCATTACATATTCCCAAAACCCAAAAATGGGGTCTAGCTTTCACAATCTCTGCTTCACTTTGTGCTTCATCTTCGACAGGTTGTCAAAGTCCCAAAAACGGTCAAATATGACCAAGTATTCCTCAAAACTTGGTCAAGGGCCAACACTCTAGAAGAAGGGTTTTTTCAACAATAGGTCCCATGGATGGTATATGTTATTTATGAATACAATAAGATTATTGGTAAACAACATAAGACGGCCTTACATGTTTCCACAAATGTTCAACAATAATTCATTTTTGCAACCTCACTATGGCACTATTATTATTTCATAATGGAGGAATGTCTTCAAAGCATTTCCAATAAAAAAAGACTATCAACCATGGTTTGGAGTAATCATATGAGTTGGATATGTACATGGCTACATTGGAAGTCTACTTCTTATTGAAAATTATTCTTACTATGCACATATAGCACTACACTTTCCATATTTGGCCTTACTAGTTTTAGAATGTGATGATATCATAGTTGACCCTGCCACATTTGGAGATATTCTTTATGTTCCAAACATGTGTGGTTATATAGTCGATACTTTGGCTTATTGTCATGTGACATCTTATTTTTTAGTTACAGTGACATTCATGGGCCTATAACCACTTGTTCACATTGGGGGGGCTATGTGCTTATTCACCTTCTTTGATGTTGCTTCTACTCATACATCTACAGGATCCTTGACACTACTACTTACATATTCTTCCATAGATAAGTCTCAAACTGTTATTATGGATCTCTACTTTACACATTATGATGTTAGTATATATTGGATGTACTATTTTTTGTTGTTTCAACCTCGAGGACAACTTGATACACTCTTTGTACCTTTAATTGATTAACTTGTTACATTGGATATTTCACTTTATGATCTTGTCTTACTTTGGATGCTCTACAATTGACCTATTTCAACAGCCTAGCACACCAACATCAATGTCACCATACTTCAACTAGAGGCCACCTTTACTAAATTGTGGAACCATGTTGGTGCAAGAAATATGAAGTTTAGGTCCCTTGCTTGATATTAACGGGGGAAGTAAATCGTGCGTTGTAAAAAAATCTCTTATTGGTCTCATTTTCAACTCAAGGAGGGGTGTTAGAATTATTGGTGTAATTTATACATGTGTCCATGGCCCATTCATATGCATCATTAGTGTACTTGTAATCATGTCTAAGGCCATATTTACTCTTATAAGGTTGAACTAGTCAACTTTTATATGTAAGCTCAATAACCATATTAGAGAGTGTGCCCTTACTTAACTAGACCGTAACCCACTTAGGATAAGTCCCTACTTACATGAGTGGTATAAATACACCACTAAAGCTTCACTTGTATCAAATTCAAAGGGGTCATTATTTAAACCGACAAATTATGAGTCTGGATCAAACCAACAAGTAGAAGAGTGTTTTTTTTATCACGTAGGTCAAGCTTGAAGTTTATGAAATTTGAGTCGACCAATTCAAGTTTGACTTGTGAGTTCCCAATTTTGACTCACCCATGCTTAGGAAACCTATAAAACTTGTTTTAAGTGAAATTCTACTCACTCTCTGACTCATTGAGAAAATTTCCTCTCTATCAATTCATTGCAAGTGACAAACTAAGCTAAAGGATAACCAACTAACCCATGTAAGGCAGTCACTGGCACTTTTTGGCCATCCACCAACACTATTGGGAATATAGGGCATAAAAATTGTCAGATTTTCAAAGGTTTTACTCATCAAGTCATTGTTTGAAGCCTCTTATAGCTTATTTTTCACCCTTGGGGGTACCCTTACATGTTGTTTTTGTCATTTATTAGTTGTTTGTTGTTTAGGGTTATAAAAAAAAAAATTATAATTTTTAGGGGTTTTGTAGTTTATTAGGTTTGTTTCAAATGTTTAAATGTTGTATATTATTATTGGCAACCTTCACTGAAGAAGATAGTAGTGATTACCCTTGACCTATAGGTTTTCACGGTAAAAATTGTAGATTGTTTACAATGTTTTCGTGCAACAAGTAAACCCTAAACAAAAGAAAACAATTAAACAACAAGAAATGAACCCTAAATAAATAAATAAAACATTAAACCAAGATAGTGAAAATTCCAAGGGAGAAGGAATTTTCTTGGGCTCACTGTGAAGATTCCACGTTCAAGTAAGCTTCTATGTAAATTTTACAAGAATCCTTGTAGTGGTGACATTTTTAGAGTCAAATACCACCTTGTCCATATCCTCATCCATGACATTTGTTATTTCTTACATGTTGACCAAGATGTTAAACACCTTGAATCCAACTTGATTGTTGATACCCTAAATGAGGTTAAATCCAAGAAAGTAAGAATAAATGTAGAAATGGAAAATGTCATATGGTTCCCAAATTTCTTCTAATGCCCCCTTGGCACCACCCTTTGTTGAATCCTCAATGTCGGGCACAAATTTTCCTTACATGCCTCAAATTCAAAACCAAAATTTGTGTCCTCCTCCCATTCCTACAAATTTGAACACTGGAGATGGAAACTTCCCATGTCACACTATTGTCCCCTAGCTTGTTCCCCTCACTCTCTCTTGTCATATCAATGTTGGGGCATAGTGTGTAGGAGCACCTTCCTACACCATTCTAGGACTTTGATCCAGTCTTTGGGCTAGAAAGGGGGTACCCTCAATTTTCCTTAAGTTATCTTCCTATCCTATCACACTAAAACAACTTTTTCCATAAACCTCCTACGAGATTTATTGCAGATAAAATATGGTGCATGGTGTTGCCTCTAAAATCTATTTAAAACAAAATAAAAGGAGTGATCAATTATGTTTTTTTATGAGTGACCAAGAAGCCAAATAAAAAGAGAATTTAATAGGTTTCAACCATAGGAATGATCTTATGAACCATGGGTACCCTCATCTATTTTTTCATGACGAATAATTCAAATAATAAGAACAAATATATGTTAAGGACGAGTCTAAACTGCTTTCCTAACACATATTTATTAGATAGAAAACCAAATGGGAAAGGAAATTATAGATCCAGTGGTTTATTCAACACCATGTGAGACAGAAAATGAAAGAGAAACCAACATGATTTTCTTGAAATTTTTTACATCACCAGTGGAAATGTACTTTGGTCCTAATTACACAACAAAACCACCAGTTCGTTTATAGAATCACAACTCCAACGTTGGGAGCTATAAAATCTCAGGTCTGAAATAGCCATTCATTAATAGAATAATTGCATTAGGTTTTGGGACTATAAAATCATTTTCCTCGACCTACTTGAATCCCTTTACAATATCTATTACTCATATAATTCTTATAGAGAGAAAGAGGATGAAAGAAGAGAAGTAGAATCAGGAGAAAGTTACTTGTTGCTGCAAAAATAATAGTACTTTGAGAAGATCTTTAGTTTTTGGAAATCACTTTCCTTTATTTTTCCCCTTTTCACCACTAATTTAAACCTATGATGAACCTCCTATGTAAATGAGAAAAATATGTCTCTTATACCCTGTTAGGAGAAAAATTATCCAAAAAATTAGGTTAGAAAGGAATCTCTTAGAAACCAATGAGAACCCTCCACTTTCCCGCTACCTCGTTAATTGATTCAGCTTTCCTTATAGATTGTTTTTTGTTTAATTATTCCCACTCTTCATTAATTTCATAAAATTAAGGGTACATGTGTGAAATCTAACCAAAAATGGTTATTCACTTCATTAGATAATTTTCCCCTTTTATTACTACTACTTCTTTCAATTTGGGAAGGTGAACCTACTTGAGATGAAGCTACTACTACGGGTGACTAGAAATGTACTACTTAACCAGGTGGCTATTGAACAAGAGGGGTAATCTCCTAAGGTGTACCTCTCTAGGGATATTTCATGGCATAATCCTCTACAATGATGAGAAGTGACCATACTCAATAATGAAAGGTTGGGGGGATGGTACCCCATAATGGCTTATGGGTATTGGTTCTAAGATCCTGATGAAAACTAGGTTTTCTATGACATGTTTCAATCAATAAAATCCATCATGGTCCCTCCTCTACAATGCAATATTAGTTATTGAAAATATCATAATGGATCAAATTTGGACCATTCATTTCATTTTTTGCACCTATGAGTTCTTGGTGGAATACCAAATGTCAATCTTGAAGAACATCCCCTCCACGATGGAATGTACACATTTTATCTAAATTGGGCATAGCGAGTCCTCTTGTACCAAGAATAGAAACATTCACTGATTATTGTTGTCGTATCTTTCCAAGTGTCCCTTTCCATTCCATATTTATTATGATAGACAAGTTTGCATGCTTATTTAGAGTAGATAGACTTTATACATATGAAAACAAAATTAGGATTCAATGGTGGTTTGCATAGGTAAGGATACCATTTGAGGAAACTACCTTTTCTCTCTCCACGATTCATATGTTTGAGCCACATTTCATGACAGTTTTAAATTATAGAGGCCTACCTCCCCATTAAAAGCATGTATGTCCAACCTTCGCAATCACTTTGGACCATTTATCATATGTTGATCTCTACCACCACCATTGGATTTGCTTGAATAATTCAAAATTCCTGAAAGGAGGCCATGACTGCAAAATCAGGGTCGATTTGTAAATCGGGCCAAAAAACAATTTGAAATACTTGAAAGGGGCCTTGATTGCAAAATCTAGGTCAATTTGTAAATCAGGCCAGAAAACAATTCGAAAGGGGGAAAACACATTCTAAGTAAATAAAAAGGGCATGATTTATAAATCGGTCTTGATCAATGAATCAGGGGTAAAAAATTAAAAATCAAGGATAAAGAGGATCGATCAAGAGATCAAGCCCAATTTGAAAATTGGGGAGAAAAAATAAAACATGATAATAAACGAAGGAAAAAAGGGATTGACTTAGAAATTGGTCCATGTTCGAAAAAACAAGGTATTACCACATAGGATGAACACCTTCAATAACTACTCACACAACCAAATCAAATATCAATTCATTGATGTTTTTACGTGGTTAACACCCTTGAAGAGGAAAAAATTTCACGGCCCCGACCAACACGGCTACTTGAGGAAATCTATTAATGCAAAAGAAAAATGTTTTACAAGAGAGTTTCTCACAATAGATCGTCATCAAATGACCCTCCATACGCTTTAAATATAGATCATAGACCAATCAAGTGCTAATCCATGGATCAATATAATCATTGAGGTTAAGGATAATATGAGCCATCTAATCACCCTATGTCTAGAACATATTGTGACCATCATATTACATAAATACAGATACATACTAATGCATACTAAAGAAACACACTAAGAGACACATTTTTACCTAAAGACATATTAGAATAAGTTGAAATTAATTGACTCTTAAGTGTATGAATATACTAACATCCCCCCTTAAGAACAACTTTGGATAGGATTTAAGGATTTACAATGGTGACACAATAGGAGAAGGAAGGAGGAATTAGATCATATCCCCCGTTAATGACAACTTCTTGAAATCCTAACATAGATTTAAGTTTCAAGAACTTTTCTTCTGTAAGAGACTTTGTGAAAATGTCTGCAACTTGATCTTCTATATGGAAAAATAGTACTATGATAAATTGATCATGAATGAGATTTCTACTAAAGTCCGTGTATAGCTCAATGTGTCTTTTTAATTGATGTTTAATTGGATCTTTGAAACGATTCATGGCACTTTGATTTTCACACTAAAGGGTGGTCAGATGTTGTTGATAAAATCCAAACTATGAAAGGATATGTTGAAGCCACAAGGCTTCTTTAATTGCACTAATTAATGCTTGGTACTATTCTTTTGTTGAATAAAGAGAAATATCCTATTATTTCTTACAAGCTTAAGTGACATGTCTTGAACCAAGGTTGAAAACATAATCTGCAATAGAATTTGGATCATCAAATTCACCAACCCAATCTGAAATCAGTGAAACCAACCAATAAAGGAGTCATCCATGAATTGTAATGTATCCCAAACTTAAATGTACCCTAAACATACTGAAGTATCATTTTTGTTTCTTTCCAATGGATTTCATGGGTTGTTTTCATATATTGGGAAACAATACCAACAAAAGATGAAATATCAGGATGGATATGAGTCAAATATAAGAGGCTAACAAATAACTAGTGATACAAAGAGGCATCAACTTCGAGAGTAGTATAAGTGTCAGCAAGTTTGTCTCAACACTGGAAGGGAGAAGGGGATGGTTTAGAATATTCCATGTTAAAGTAGTGAAAAAGGTCACAAGAATACTTATATTAGGAAAGGTAAATACCTTCCTTAGTTTTTGATACTTGGAGGCTAAGGAAATAATACAAATAGACTAAGTCTATCATTTCAAATTTCTTTTAAAGAATTCACATGGGTTAAAATTTAGGGTCACTACTAGTGACGATATGGTCATCAACATAAAGAACAAGTATTATGAGATGGATTCCTACTTTCTTGGTATAGAAATTAGGTTCAGAATGGCATCTAGAAAAGCCAATGTCAAGAATAAAGTTGTCATTTTTTCATACCAAGCTCAAGTATATTTCTTAAGACCATAGAGAAATTTCTTAAGGTGACATACAAGGATGGAGTCATTCTGGAAATAACCAGAATATTTTTCCATGTAGATTTATTCTTGTGAATTCACATGCAATAATTTGGATTTAAAATCCATCTGATGGACTTCCCATTTATCTGAGGTAGTAAGGGATAGAATAAGGCGAAAGGAACTCATTTTTTTCTATAGGGGAAAAGGTTTCATTGTAATCAATTCCTTCAACTTGAGAGAATTATTTGGAAACTAACATGGCCTTATGTATTTCAACACTTCCATCTTATGCATTCTTAGATCTATACACCCATTTACATCTAACAAATTATCTTCCTATCGGAAGAGGTACAAGATCCCAAGTATCATTTTCCATTAAGGAATGATATTCTTCATTCAATTTTGTGTCCAAATATCAATGGTCAGAAGCTTCTGAAAATGTGTCTATATCATGAGTCTCTAAAACTCAATCCAAAAGAGAGGAGACTCACTAGAACTATGAATGTGTTTGACGTTGATCTATAGGATCACCAAGAAAATCACTAGTTTCTTCTCATGTTGAACAGACCCATCCAGGAAGCAGTGATGCTAGTGCGGGTTCATGTTCAATGGACTCATCTAGAGAAAGGTGAGTAGGTGGAGGTGTATTTTCATCCTCATTGTCATCATATGAAGAAGAAACCAAAATAAGAACAAAATATGGCACAAACATTGAATTAGGATTGTAGGAAAAACAATTCATCAATTTTAACATCTCTTCTAATAACTATTTCATAAGAATGAGGTTGAAGAAGTCGGTAACCTTTGAAAAGTTTAGAACATCCAACAAAAAATCACTTCTCACTTTTATGGTGTAATGATTTTGTTTTCTCGTCAGGAATGGGATCCCATGCTATACTACCAAATACACGAAAGTGGATTACATCTGGATTACTTTTAGTCCGTGTTTATTTTGGTGTTATATTTTTTAAATCCTTTGTGGGAGTGTGATTTACTATTTAATTTGCATTGTTGATGGCTTCTACCCAATAATGAAGAATTGATCCCTTATATTGGATCATATAGTTATACATTTCTTTTAATGTGTGATCATTTCTCTTCGCAACACCATTTTGTTGTGGTGTATATGGAATAGTATATTTCATTTGAATGTTGTGTACTGCAGTAACCTGTAAATTTGTTGTTCATGTATTCACCTTAATTATATTTTCTTAATATTTGGAGTTGATGTCTATATTTTTTTTCTACAAGGGCCTTGTAGGCCAAAAACATGTCAAAACTTCACTCTTTAGTTTTAGTAAGTAAACCCAAGTGCATCTGGAGAAGTCATCAATGAAAGTTAAGAATTACTTGCACCCAAAGAAATAAGGAAAAGAAAGAGGGCCAAAAAAATCACTATGAACAAGTTGCAAAGGGGTCGAGGCATGCCAAGAGGCACGTTTGTCAAAATTGTCTCAATGATGTTTTTCGATAACAAAATCATCACAAAACAAGAGGAATACCAGTCACCATATTTTGACTACACAATTGAAGCAATGAGTGATAGTTTAGATGACCAAACCACTCATAACAAAGTTTGTTCAAGTCATTTCTATGAGCAAAAAAAACTAATGGAAAATATGATGACCCAAAGTTGTCAAATTTGTACAACCTGGTAATATCATCAACAATTCCAGTTGCTATGACATGTGTAGGATCTTTTAAATCATTTATTACAATTTGGTGAGGTGAAAATTCTTTGGTTTTATCTTTACTTGAATGATTGATCTAATATATTGATATAAGGTTGTAGTAAATACTTGGAACACATAACAAATCATTGAAATTACCATTATCTACTTGAACTATTTTATACCTGACAACACTAAGAGATTTATCATCACCAAAGAAAATTTGTTTGGTGTTGCAATCACAAAGAGCAAAAAAAATGGCTTTATCCTTATCCATATGATAAGATGCTCCAGAATCAATAATCCAATCATCAAAATAATAAGTAGATGTTGCATTGAAAGAGAAACCATAAAAAAAGTGCATTTATGTCCATGAGAATAAGAGGTAGAAGAAAAAGAATCAAGATTGATGTTGTTCTTATTTGTCGCTACTCTAAGGATTCCATCATTTTAAAACATTTAAACTCAAGATGACCAATTTTCCCACAAAATTTGCGCTTCATGTCAATCTTATTACTTTTTATTTTTGGTCCTCTGTCACCATTGAGAGTAGAAGTTGGTTGACAGGGTTTGGGACCATTGTTTTTCTCATTGTTGTTGTGAGGATGTTGCTTCTTTGGATGTTTGGTTTTGTCTTTCTACTATGCCACTAATGATTTTTTAGATTTACATATAGTGTTGATCGCTCCAAGTTGTAAGAGATTATATTTCTCTCTAATTAGATAATCACAAAAAGACTCGAGAGTAGGATCTTGGTAAGCACCCCCTAGATCTTCTCTGGTGGCATAAAAGGTAGATACAAAGATATAATATGCATTACCAAGCTTAGAAAGAATAACATATATGCATAATTCATCCTTCAAATCTATTTTACAATCTTGAAGTAAAAACATTAAGTGTTTTGAACTTAGATAAATAATATTCAATGCACCAGAAATCATTTGGACTTATATTTATTAACTAATTTTCAATCTAGTGAGATTGAATCACATAGTGTTTACCAAATATGGCTTCTAGCTTAGCCCAAGATTCATTTGGATCATCAATTCCTAGAAGGTGAAACCATAAATTAGGATATATGGGCATTCCAATGAGTCCATGTGCTTTGTCAATTTTATTATCACGTTTGGATTTATTTTCAGCATCAGTGGGGGCTTGTTGTTTTCCCAAGGTTATATGGTACAATGCTTTACTTCTTAATACATCCTCCATATGGAATTTCCTTGAGAAGTAGTTGGTACTAGTAAGAAAAATATCTCTTGGAGAAACCATATAAAAAATGTAGATAGTATGGATTCAAAATATTAAATTGATTGTCTAGATGGAAAGCTCTTTAAAAAATAGGTTGTTTAAAAAAAAAAAAACACTGAAAATAAACTTCTGATGTGAAAGTTAATCCCTTTTACAAAAAGGAATAAATGATCATCAAAGCACCATGTCGCAAGTAGAATTTGTCCACGTTGTGATAGATGCACAATGAAGTGGTTGTTTAAAAATAAAATAAAAAACAAAAATAAAAACCTCTCTTCCTTCTCTAACTTTACCTATAAGATCACTTTTACAAATAAGTCACTTATGAAGTGATCCACTTTTATAGGATAAGTGAAAAACAATGACACTTTTACAATGAAGTTACTTTATAAATTAAAGTTGCATGCAAAAAGTAACTAAAAAAAAATATTAAAGTCGCTTTATGGTGATTCACTTTTATAATTTAAGTGAAATGTACTTTGCAATGAAGTTATGAGATAACTCAAGTGTGTGTGAACTACGAACTTTTTAAAAATTAACTTAAAAAATAGAGACTTGAACTCAATACCTCTTATTAAATAAAGCAACTTTCAACCAAGTGAACTAGTGAAAAATATATAACAATTTTAATGGAGGAGGGGGGCCTTTTTTAACTATTTTCCTTGAAGTGTGTGCTTACTCCAAAAACCTTTGTTTTTGCGTAAAAAAAATTCAACACAACTGCACACAAACACAAACAAAATTTAGAAGAAAAAAAATTATGAATCTCAATTATAATGGGGTTAAATTTCGGTTAGCTTATGCAAAAAAATGCATTTTTTCTCTCTGCTTCTGATTTTTTAAGCTTGCATAAAGCACGAAGAAAAGAGCATATGAAAAAAAAAGAAACACTTCCTGCTTTGTTTCTGATTTCTTGAGATCGCAAAGAACACATAACAAAGATCATATGCAAACCGAAAAGGATATAAAACTAGGAATAAAATAGAAAAACAAAAATATTAACTCTATTAAAAAAAATTAAATGATGTATTTCATGTTTATACCTTCGGATCTCACAAAAATGGTGGTATCTTGGGAAAACATAAACCTATTCGAGTGAAGAAAAAAAAAACATTTCCAACCGAAAGAAGTGCTATGAACATAATGGAACAATGCTCTCGGCCTATAAATGCATAGAAAGATAAAAACCCATAAATGTGGCAACATGGGTTCAATATATCGATCAACAATGGGAGTGGGTCTTCAAACAAGTTCCAATACCATATTCGAATAAACAAGGTATTCTCACACAAAACGAACACTTTCAATAACCACTCGCACAAACAGATCAAAGATCAATACACTGGTGTTTTTATGTGGTTAAAACCCTCGAAAAGAGAACCATTCCATGGCCCCAAACAATGTAGCCACTTGAGGCAATATCTTAATGCAAAAGAAAAATAGTTTACAAGAGAGTTCCTCACAAATGATCATCATCAAATGACCCCTTATACTCTTTAAATAGATATCATAGACCAATTGGGTGTTAATCCATGCATCAATATAGACATTAAGATTGAGGAGAATATGATTCGCCGGATCACTCTATGTCTAGAATATATCATGGCCATTAGATTAAATAACAACAAATGCATACTAAATAAACACACTTTTACCTAAAGACTAATTAGATCAAGTTGAACTTAACTAACTCTCGAGTGTCTAAATATCCTAATAGTCCCAACACATCAACGATAAAATGTGAATTCAAATGGATAGAAGGTACCAACCAAAAGTCAGAGTCAATATAGGAATGAGGTCAAAATAGAGTTCAAATGAGAAAAAGAGGGTTCGATTAAGGAATTGGTTCTGATTCAAAGTTCATCTCTAAAATTCAAAAAAATAAGTAAAATAATATGTGATTTGAGAATTGGTGGTGTAAAAATTCATAACAAATTGAATCCTTCAATAAATCCAAATCTTCCATATATTTTCAAAGGCTCAAATGGATAGAGAAATTGGCTAAGTATGGAAACCCCTTGAGTATTGAAACCTCAATGATAAGGCTTGAATTCAAATGCAATTTTCCATGAAAATTGTTGAGGGCTTAAAAAACTTACAACATTGGCTCCTTTGGGATGGATCCTCCCTATGAGGATCCAAGAACCAAATATCTCAGGTCAAATAGATCAATTCCTTAATCCATTAGGCTATGGAGTCAAAATTTGGCTACCGAGTCAAAACAATTATTCTTACCAAGCTCTATTTTCTAGGATAGCACAAGCTCTCCTTCATCCATGTTGCAACTGGACAGTGGGCCTACTAGGTGACATGGAATCTCCAATGTAATAATGTATGCAGATTGATAAGGCTATGGGACTTGTGCATGCATTGGTATAACAAGATGGTGGATGTCATTGGGGTTGGGAAGGTAAAAGGACAATGAAAACATCTCCAATCACTATAAAATGTTCCCAAGAGGGGAAAGCATATCTTGAGACACAAACAAAACTAGAACATTGGGTAACCTTGAAAGCATAATGGGCATGAGTGAGACTAGAGGAAAACAATGAACAAGTTACCCATATTCAATGTTTTMTTCACTACTCTATTTTGTGAAAAGTTTCATCCATCCATGTTGCCACTGGGTCTGCATGAAGAATAATTTATTCAATGTATTTTGCTTCAAAGTAAGTGAAAATAAAAATAAAAATAAAAATAAAAAATATTATTTGTCTTTGAATGTCAAATATACACTTTCCATTGGTTTCTAAGCTGTAAGATCGACCTTTCTCTTCTCACCATCGCCATTTTCATCAATGCTACCATCAAATTTCAAGCTTGGATATTCAGGGTTTTGTGAAAGTTGTGTTGCATTCTCATTTTCAAGGTTGCATCCCTCTTTACTATCATAGCTACCTTCTTCTTCATTGCCATGATTATTTCCTTGGAAATATTCATGCTCAATATGAATGGCCTTTTCCTTTTCTTGTTGAGAGACAACCAAGGACACTTTTTCTTGGATGGACAAAAGGTACCCCTCTTCATCATGTTCGAATTTTTTGTGTTGGTAATAATTTCCTTCTTGGTTTCTAGCTTCTAAATTAGTATTATAATCTAATGAACATTCATTGACACAATATTTTTCAAAAGAGAAAGAGGTTCATTAAATAACTCATTAATTTTGTAACATGTGTTTTGTGAATCACCATCTTCTTGAATAGTATCATTTCATTTCCAATCACCTATACAAGTAGAGGAGGGTATCCCATCATCATTAGTTTTGAAATTTTCTCCCTCATGTTATCCTTGAAAGTCATGAGCTACCATCTCATTTCCAAACTCTACCAACACATTACTACTAACAGGGGTCCAAAAGGTTGATTTTATGTTCTACTTGGAATCCTCATAATTCTCATTATCCTCCTTCAAAAAATATTGATGGCAGCCTCTAACTAATGATCAATGAAAACCAAGTTCTTAAGCATAGTTACCTACTTGATGAGAACCCTCCAAAGTTCCCATTTTTAGAGGTCACATTTAGTTGTTTTTTTTACCCAAAATCGAAAAGTGGTGCTCCCATAATCATCATTTTTTTGGGGGTTAAAATTACAACCTCTTGCAACCATGGCCTTAAAACTCATTAATGTTTCTAACAAAAACCTTAAAATCAACCCTTAAAACAAAAAGTGGTGCTCTTTGTAGCACTCGCTTTTCTTTTCGAGTTTAAAATTACAACTTGTCCAAATATGTGGCATTAACAATTGGTACTATTGCAACTAAACCTTAAAATCAACCTCTAAATAAAAAGGTGGTGCTACCAATAGCACCCCTTTTTTCAAGATTAAAATTACAAATTGTTTGAATCGATCGTCATAACAAGTAATATCATTGCAAAAAAAATCGTAAAATCAACCCATGAATAGAAACGTGGTCACTACGAAAAAAACCTCCCTTTTTAGGGGGGTTAAAATTATCAATTGTTTGAAACCATGGCCTTAATAACTTGTTTCGTTGCAGCCAAAATCATAGAATCAAACCTCAAAAGAGAAAAAAAAAAAGTGTTGCTAGTAGCACCCCTTTGGGGGGTTAAAATTGTAACATTTTTTAAACCATTCTCTATAAGACTAGTATTGTTGAAAACAAAATCAAAAGTAGAATAGGAATGTTGGCCATTGGTTCTGGAAGCAAGTGAAGATCAAGGAAGAAAAGGGAGAATGCAAACTGCGTGGAAGACACAGTGATTGTTACTAGGTCGAAGTGAGCAAAAGAGAAGAAAATATGGAGCGAAGACCGAGAAAGAAATCCGTTGGACGAGGAGATCGAGAATGAAAGATAAGCAAGGAAGAAGGATCGTGGACATATCAGCAAGTGGAGAAAGCCACCGTTGGATGCTTTGGATCACCATGCAAGAAGAAAGGAAAGATAGGTTGGCGAAGCCTTGAAAATATGGGTCAAGTTGACCTAGGGTTTTAGACACATAGGGTTTGGGTATCTAGGGTTTTGGACACCTAGGTTTCAACCTAAGGCTGTTGGTGAGCTATTGTAATGTACAAATCAATGTCTAAAGGACCTGGTTCGGGTCGGTACTTTTGGGTTGGTACGATATTTCTATTGATCTAGTTGTATTGTTGATGTGAGTGAGTATTGTATCGAGAGAGAGAGAGAGAGAGAGAGAGAGAGAGAGAAGTTCTAAGAGTGAGAGCCTTCTGGTGTTGTAAGATCTTAAGTTGGGTGCGAATATCAACCTTGCAACTGGGTGTGCAGGGAGGGGAGAGAAATGAAGGAGAAGAAAGAAGATCTGCTAGCTAAGAGCACAGATAAGAACTGTATCATTTACTTAAATATAATATAGCACAGTTCTGTGGATGTATCCCTAGAGAGAGGGTGAACCACGTATATTTTGTGTTGTGTGTGATTGATATTCTGTCTCTGTCATTGATATATTGTGATTGCATTATTATTTTAGATCTGATTAGTAGATGTGCAGAATAGATCTAAGTTGATAACTGATATATGAATGTTGTGTTGTTCTTGTGTTAGATCCACTTGATATTCCCTTTGGTTGTAGACATCTTTTTCCTACAACCACCTCATAACTGCTTCAGGTGAGACTGCATCTACTTCGCAGGTGTTGCCGAAAGAGCCATTAGTTAGGGCTTGTCGGTGCGCTCTTGGAGATGAACCCTGGGTTTTCCCCTGTCCCAACAAATGGTTTCGTTGTCGGGACCGGAATATTTTTAAGGGAATGTCAAGGTGGTTTCCATCTAAGACAGAGATTCAAAAGTGGATAGAAGATCAAGAAAAGGACTTCGATGAAGCCCAGAACAAGAACCCTAATCTTATCTCAGAGGATTAGTTGGAGAAATATATTTTTACCTATATACACAAGATATTATTTAGAGGGATCCATCAAAAGCTATCCAAGTGGCTAGCTAGATTAGCAGATACCCAGTTCGAGATCCGATCTAGACCTCCTGTGGTTTGGACATCAGAGTTGATCAAGAAGGTCAAAAGAGTTGATAACGCCATCTCACAAGTTGTAGATCACTGGTTTGATAGCAACATTGGAGGGTACATCACAGAGTTTGTTGTTGACAAAGTAGAATCATACAGCCAAGCTGAGAGATATTTCTTTAAGGGACCCAGAGGGAAATTTCTATATTTTCTGAAGATGAGAATCAAGATATTATTGCATGAGAAGAACATCTTGAAGACACAATAGATTGGTCGGATCAAGAAAGGCTAATGTTCAATAATTCAAACATCAACAGTGGCATAGAAGCTGGACTTACGCGCAGTGGGAGAGTGTTTGGAGAAGTTCACCTTGCGAACCTGTTCAGGAAGAACTATGGGGAGGAGGGTTTCTATAGTGGAGAAGAGGTAGATCTGATAGATGAAGAACATTCAGAACCCGCTAGGGCTGAGGAAAGAGAAGCTAAAGAGATTCGTTGAAAAGAACCTGAAACCTCAGAAACTGCGTAGACCATCGAAGTAAGTATTGTTATCCCTCCTACTGATTCATTAGTATTAAGCAAATGGAGTGATCCCAACAACTAGAGTACCTAGAGCACTGTCAATAGCAGTCCACCACATACTCAGTCAGGAACCCTAGCGAGATCTATGGTAGATGAGATGAGGCTTCCTATTTTTAGGGGAGATGAATTTGAAGATCCTGATCAACGCTAGTTTCTATGTGAATCTGTATGGAACATTAAGAATGTCACAGATGAAGTTGTCAAAAGAACTCAGTTCAGTACAACTCTCAGAGATCGCGGTACATGAAACTTGTTCAGGGACTTGTACAGCCTAAGCCACTGAATCAGATTAAGAATGCGTTGATTGCAAAGTTCAAGAAACCTAAGTCGAAGTCACAATGTATTACAGAACTGAAGGAGATCAAGCAGAAGGTAGTTGAACCTGTTTGGGAATTCAACTGGAGAGTCAAGACCTTAACAGGTCGATTGAATTTTCAGATCCCAGACGAAGAGAACAAATAATGGTTCATTGATGCGCTCTTGCCACACATCAGAGTTCACTTGATGCAGCAGAATATTTCTTCACAGTCTGAGGCGTTGGAGATCACAATGAAGCTAGAATCAGCCCCCATGGGAGAATCCAGCTTAGGTATAAGTCAGATATTGAGTCAGCTAACTAGTTTGTCTCTGTAGGTCGAAGATATGAAGAAAGACAAAGGAAAAGATAAAAGAAAATACATATGGTGTGTCAAATGCATATCATAAGGCCATGACAAGGAACATTGTCCCCTATTCAATGAATACTTGGCTTCTGGAACTCCGAGCCCTTTGAAACAAGTCACCTTACCTTGGTGTGAAGTATGCAGAAACAGACATCACCCTAGTGAGTGCTACTACATGAAAAAGTATGTTCAAACACCTACAAATTTGTACTGCACATTATGTAAGTTCGTAGGACATGATGATAGGGATTGTAGGGCTTACGATCTCATGCATGAAAGTTCAAGAGACATATATAAGATTCAAGGCGAAGTACTAAAGAGGGATGCAACCTTGAAAATGAGAATGCAACACAACTTTCACAAAACCCTGAATATCCAAGCTTGAAATTTGATGGTAGCATTGATGAAAATGGTGATGGTGAGAAGAGCAAGGTCGATCTCACATCTTAGAAACCAATGGAAAGTGTAGATTTGACATTCAAAGACAAATAATATTTTTTATTTTTATTTTTATTTTTATTTTTATTTTCACTTACTTTGAAGAAAAATACATTGAATAAATTATTCTTCATGCAGACCCAATGGCAACATGGATGGATGAAACTTTTGACAAAATAGAGTAGCGAAGAAAACATTGAATATGGGTAACTTGTTCATTGTTTTCCTCTAGTCTCACTCATGCCCATTATGCTTTCAAGGTTACCCAATGTTCTAGTTTTGTTTGTGTCTCAAGATATGCTTTCCCCTCTTGGGCACTTTTTATAGTGATTGGAGATGTTTTCGTTGTCCTTTTACCTTCCCAACCCCAATGAAATCCACCATCTTGTTATACCAATGCATGCACAAGTCCCATAGCCTTATCAATCTGCATACATTATTACATTGGAGATGCCATGTCACCTAGTACGCCCACTATCCAGTTGCAACATGGATGAAGGAGACTCTTGACTCTTGACTCTTGTCCTAGTGTGTCACTGTGGGGTGCGCTGGTTATTTTCATACGAAAGAAGGACAGATCGTGGAGGCTTTGCATTGACTACCATCAAATGAACAAGGCCATGATCAAGAATCAGTATCCCTTGCCAAGAATTGATGACCTGTTCGATCAAATGAAGGGTGCGACAGTGTTGTCCAATATTGATTTGCGATCAGGATATCACTAGTTGCGGATCAAGGAGGATGACATCCCTAAGACCACCTTTAAGACGAGGTTTGGACATTACGAGTTTATTGTTTTACCATTTGGACTGACAAATGCCCCAGGGGTATTTATGAGTTTGATGAACGGGGTGTTCCGCGAGTACTTGGACAAGTTCGTACAAGTGTTCATTGATGATATTTTGATTTACTCTCGTACGACGGAGGAGCATGATGAGCACTTGCGCTTGGTACTATAGTGTCTGCGAGAGCACAAATTGTATGGGAAATTGTTCAAATGCTCTTTTTATCAATCAAGGATTCACTACTTAGGGCATGTCATCTCCGGCGAAGGTATCTTCGTGGATCCAGCCAAGGTCGAGGCTATTATGGAATGGCATGTGCCAACGAATGTCACGAAAGTGCGTAGCTTTATGGGTTTAGCAGGATACTATTGACGGTTTGTCGAGGGATTTTCGAAGATAGCAAATCCGATCACGGAATTGCAGAAGAAAAACAAGAAGTTTGTTTGGACCGAGAAATGTGCAGAAGCATTTTGGAGGCTTAAGGATTTGTTAACAATAGCGTCGATACTAAAGGTCCCTGACATGGACGCGGACTTCTTGGTATGCACTGACGCATCAAAGGAAGGTTTAGGCAGAGTCTTGATGCAAGATGGACGAGTGATTGCTTACATTTCGAGGAAACTGAGAAGGCATGAGGAGAACTACGCGACAAACGATTTGGAGTTATTAGCCATCATATATGCCTTGAAGGTTTGGAGACGCTACCTCGTTGGATGAAAATTTGAATTCAAGGCTGACCATTGTGGACTACAACACATTTTTATGCAAAGCGACCTGAACGCGCGACAACAGCATTGGTCAGAATTGCTTAGCAAGTACGACTTTGAGATTACTTACATAAAGGGAATAGTGAACCGAGTGGCAGATGCTTTGAGTCAGATACCATGCATCTTTTCGATGTTGCCTCTTCAGACGAATCTACGTGAGAAGATTCTCACTTTATAGTGTGACGATGACTGGTACAAAGAGGTCGAGGGTTTTATCGGACAAAACACAATGATGGTACCATGATATGAGGGATTTTCTTTTGATAGCGATGGTTTATTGAGGTTTAAAAGTCGGATTTACGTACCGCCAAACGACGAATTGAGAATGTTGATCCTGAGAGAGGCTCATAGAAAAGTTTACATGGCTCACCCCGGAGTCACGAAGATGAGGGCAGATCTCAAACCCTTATTCTTCTGGAGGGGAATGAAGGCCGACATAGTTAACTATGTGGCCAGGTGTCTAGAGTGTCAGTAGGTAAAGGCTGAACATAGACACCCAGCAGGATTACTACAACCACATGCCATTCCAGAATCGAAATGGGAGGTCATTTCGATGGATTTTATTGTTGGATTGCCACTGACGGCAAGGAGACATGACTCAATTTTCGTAGTAGTACACACTCTGACGAAGAGTGCTCACTTTATTCCTATGCGTACGACGTATCAGGCACTTAACATAGCTAGAGTTTTCATCAGTGAGATTGTGAGGCTGCATGGCATGCCTAAGAAGATTATATTCGATCGAGGATCGGTGTTTACTGGACGATTTTGGATGAGTTTCCAAGAGGCCTTGGGAACCCAACTTAACTTTAGTACTGCATATCACCCAGAGACTGACGGGCAGACCGAACGAACGAACGAAACCTTGGAAGACATGTTGCACATGTACGTGATGGACCAACAAAATCATTGGGAAGAATTCTTGCCAGTAGTGGAGTTCTCTTACAACAACAGTTACCAGAGCACCATTAATATGGCGCCTTTCGAGTTTCTTTATGGGCAACTATGTCGGACGCCCTTGAGTTGGGATCAGCTTGAGGATAAGGTCCTGGTGGGACCAGAAGCAATCCAAGAAATGGAAGAGAAAATGCAAACAATAAGACAAAGGATTAAAGAAGCGCGGGATCAAAAAAAGAGTTATGTCGATGCGCACTGAGTCGACCGTAGTTACGAGGTCGGTGATTGAGTCTTCTTGCGGGTTAAACCGCATAAGAGTTTGATCAAGTTTGGGAAGGGAGATAAAATCTCTCCTAGGTTCATGGGACCCTTCGAGATTGGAGAAAAAGGGGCTTGTGGCCTATCGACTAGCCTTGCCTGATTCTTTGAGGCGTATGCACGATGTTTTTCATGTATCTGTTTTGAGACATTATATTAGTGATCCTTCACATGTTATTGACATGAGTTCCTTGCAGGTATCAGATGAGGGAGCGCTCACGGCTAAGCCAGTCCGCATCTTAGATCACCGCGTTCGACAGTTATGACGTCGAACGGTAGATCAGGTCAAGGTCCATTGGGACAATTATAGTCCACACTCGGCAACCTGGGAGGACGCATATGATATGCGCTAGCAGTTTCCATTTTTTTTTGATAGATAGACATATGATACTATGATACACTTATTACGGAATTTATACTGTGAAGCTTTGGGACGAAGTTTACACCCAGAGGGGACGTATGTAACATCCCGCTCTAGCGCAATGAGTGAACTTATTCTTTGAGGACACTTGCTCGCAAGTGATCCGGATTATTATGATATTAAAACATTTGACTTTGATTATGATGCGTCATGGGTAGATGACATGTCATTTTACTACATTGACATAGACAGGTTCTATTAACTCGGTTTTACTGAGTGTACATTGTTTTTGACCTTGAGGATGCAAAGGCATCGATAGAACCCCTTGGACTCTGGATCGAGTCAGGGAGTGTGTTATTGGGGTTTGATTTATTTACTGTGATATTAATACATTTGATTAAATGATATGATGTGGACATGTTCTGACATGATTTGTTGATGATGCAGGCTGATGATAGCTTTCCGACTAGACTCACATATGGAGTAAAGGGGCCACACACGACTACTAGAGAGGTTGAGGGAGAGGTGTGGACAGCAGCCCTGCCACAGCCTACTAGAAGTCTCGTCGTGGCTCGAACTGTAGGTTAACGATTACCTAGTTCAAGAGGACCCATGATGCCTCGAGGGCAGACTGCGACAGTCGCTCACGATGATTCTAAGGGGCATGCAATAAGGTGGGGGCCTTATTCCTTAGAATCCCTTAGTCTCCCACAAGTTCACATGGCGGAGTGTTGACTCCAGGGGTTATTGATGTCTAACAATCAGTTAAGAAGCGAGTGGCACCCTTGGAGCACGTGGTGCGTCCTGAAGGGAACGTCGCGCAAAAGAAACACAAGAGTCGAGTGGCACCCTTGGAGCACATAGTGCATCCTGAAGGGCACGTCGCGCAAAGGAATAGATGAGGAGAGTGGCACCCTTGGAGCACCTAGTGCGTCCTAAAGGGCACGTCGCGTTGATGATGATAGAGGGAGGAACCTAGATGGCCCTAAGACAGACAACACATTAAGAAATTTTAAAACAACTTCCCTAATTAAATGTCGCCCAGTTCAGAATCTAAGTTCTAAGTCTAAAACTTCTCTAGGGGTAAAATTTTGTCTACCCTTAAGAAAATATACGTATAAAAATAAAATAATAAATTTTAAACTAAAAACCACTTAAGTTATAGTTTTGTTCTTCATAAATTTTTGGGGTAAAATGAAGACAGTAAGAAATTAATTAAAATTAGTGGATATAAAATGTCAAGAAGAAATAAATTTATTTTAACTTTTGATAATTTAAAAAGGTACTTAATTAATAACAAAAGTAAAAAGAGGATAATTACACAACTGTCTTTTCTAGCTCAAATAAAAAGGAATGATGGAAATGTAAAAAAATTAGGAAATTAGGGAAAGGAGGTAACCTAAAGAGGGAAAGAGAGGAACTCATGGTAAAAAGAGGGAAACCAACGTAGGAAAGAATAGGCATTTAAGAAACTTCTAATTTTGAACTGATTTAGCAATTTATTTTTAGGGAAAGCTTTTAAAACCTATAAGGGAATCTAGGGACACCTAGGAGTAAATTTAGGAATAACTCTAGGTGGGTGAGGGAAATGAGACAATTAATAAATTAAAGAAAATAATTATTGGAGGAAAGTGGGA